>VYZQ01016280.1:70876-101362 GCA_013400655.1 Mystacornis crossleyi | reverse complement strand
GTGCTGGAGAAAAAGGGGGTTAATTTGCTTTAATTCCTTTTTATTCCATTTTACTTTTAGTTGTAGTAATAACTTCATTATATTCCTTAAAGTTTGGTGCCTGCTTTATATTCCTCCCTGTTCTTATCTCACAGAAAGGGGAAAATGCGAATCAAATCACTACACTCCTCTGCCAAGCCAGGATCACCTGGAGCAGGAATGTGGGATTTGAATCTCTCCAGAGAAGGAGACTCCACGACCTCCCTGAGCAGCCTGTTCCAGTGCTCTACCACCCACAATGTACAGAAGTTCTTCTGATGTTGAGGTGAATCTTCTTGTGTTTTAGTTTATGGCCATTGCTCCGTGTCCTGTCTCTGGGCACCACTGAAATGAGCCTGACACCCTCCTCTTGCAAATGTCTTTGAGATATTTATATGTATTGATGAGGTGCCCTCTCAGTCTCCTCTTCTTTAGATTAAATATACCCAGATCCCTCAGTCTCTCCTCATAAGAGAGGTGCTCCAGACCCCTAGTCATCTCCCTTGTACAGCAGCTCCTTCTCGTCTTTGAACCGTGGGGACTGGCACCAAACACAACACTTCAGATGTGGCGTCACTAGGGATGAGTAGACGGGCAGGATCACCTCCCTCGATCTGCTAGCCACACTCTTCCCGGTGCACCCCAGGATACCATCGGCCCACCCGATCACAAGGGCATACTGCTGGTCAACTTGCCACCCACCAAGACTCCCAGGACCTTCTTTGCATAAAATGTGTATTGAGTGTAATTGTGTGAGGAAACAATCTTCTTTTAACAGACTGGTCTATTTTGCTAATGGATGGATTCATGAATTCACTATCTCACAAATTCACTAACTCTTCCATTTATGAGCAAGATAGTTGCCTACCATGGGTGACAGTGGCATAGGCACCACTGCATTAATTATGGATCATAGAGTGCATGTCTAGATGGTATTTTTCTGCTATATGTAAGGTTCATTTGAACACATTTTGAGACTTTGCTACTGAAAGATTGGATACAGAATTTCACCTCATCACTGCATTACCATGGAAGCATAGCTTCTGGTCACTTCAGAGTCTTGTAAATTCACTTCTGCTCATAGAGTTATGCAGAGACACGCACATAAAGCAAATACATTTCCTACAGTTTCTGGATGTTTTGAGGCTAATATTTAAAAGTATTACCTTTATAAGAACATATAAAATCATAGCTTTGTTTATCTAGAAAAGAATATGAAGCCTTGTCACACATCTGACTTATTTACATCTGAACACAGGAAAAAATGTTCCCCATGGTTGATGAAGGAATTAAAAACCCACAGAAAACTCCTTACGAACAACTGTACTGGATCAACAGGATCCTCTGCCTCCAGTAAAAGCTATCGCAGATAACTAGGGAAAGCATTTTCTGAATTTTCTCCTGTCCTTCAACAAATTGCATATTAGGGCAATCCAGAGCCTGATGCAATTTCTGTAACCTTGATGAATGACTGTTCCATGAAATTATTCAGTCTCCTCTTCAGTCTCTGTAAGTTGTCTTAATCAGCAATATGCCATAGCAAAGAGTAGCACAACCTGACTTCACAGAGGAGGTCACTTTGGTTTCTAGCCTGCCTCCTACTACTTTTATTAGAATTTTCCACGTTGTGATGTGGAAGAGATAGTAGATTAACCCCTATTCACCCTTTCCTGATACTCGTGTGCCATGACTGGAGCAACTTAGCAATTAATTATTCCACAGCTGGTCTCTCACTCTCTCCACATTGGAATGGGGGAGAGAATAGGAAAAGTGAGAAAACTCGTGAGTTGAGATAAAGGAAGTTTAATAGGGAAACCAAAAGCTGTGCACACAAGAAAAGCAAAACTAGGAATTCATTCACCACTTCCCATGGACAGGCATGTGTTCAGACATAAACGAGAAAGCATCACAGGGCTCCATCACGCACAGAGGTGATTTGGGGAGACAAATGCCATTGCTCCAAACATTTGCCCCCCCCCTTCCTTCTTCCTTCCTTAGCTTTCTATGATGAGCATGATGTCATGTAGTCCGGAATATCCCTTTGGTCAGTCAGGGTCAGCTGTTCTGGCTGTGTCTCCTACCAGCTCCTTGTACAACCCCAGCCTGCTCACTGGAGGTGCTCTGAGGAGCAGAAAAGGCACTGACACCCTGTAAGCACTGCTCAACAATAACTAAAACATTCCTGTCCTATCAACAGTGTTTCCAGCACAAATCGAAGACCGATGTTATCTACTGTCAAGAAAATGACCTCTACCCAAGCCAAAGTCAGAACATTGTGACACTCCTGATTCTTTCGATCTTTATATTTATTTATTTATACAGTGGGATTACAGTGTTCTGGTTTGGTTTCTTTCCCTTTCATGATTAGTACTTAACACTTCATTTGTACTTTGCCCACTACTGAGCACCAAGGCAGCATTTTCGTGGAACAATCTGTTATAACATAAAAAATTTCACTTCTGAGGACAAAGCTCAGTTCAGTGCCCATTTGCTTTATGTGATGTTTTCCCAACTGTATCATTTCACAGTAAATCTGCTCTGGATTTTATACATCACATGATTATGCAGTTACTCCTGTAAACTTTCACAGTGGGATTTCCTTCTTACTGTATTGAATTACCAACAAATTTTATCACTTTATTATTCAGAACAATTTTAAGATTACTTCCAAATCTGTTGAACATCCTGTGCCCAAGCAAAGACTTTCTTTCATTTTGAAAAATATATTTTCACTCCTCACCTCTGAGTTGAAGATTCTAGCCAATTATTGATCTACTCAAGTAATTGTATTTTTGCCTCCATATAAAAATATCATATTGTATCACATCATATATTCCTGCAAAATTTCCTGGGGAAGTTTTGGTAGGCAGACCTTGCAGATACCCTTCCAACAAGACTTAATTTATCCACGTTTATTGATATCTTCAAGGAAACCAAAAAATATGTATGGCATGACTCTTTTTAATATTCTGTTAGTCCATTTATCCTTCTAATACATGTCCACAAACAACATTCATGATTACAGCTTTTGATTAATTTGTCATGTATGTTTGTGAGGTTTACTAAGTAATACCGTCCTGCAATTCTACTTAACCCTTTCTTTAAATCAGGTATGATATTTGTCATATTTCAGTCCTTAGAGCCAAAGCTGTGTTTGTTGTAGCTTTGTTGTTTGGGTTTTTTTAATATGAATTAACATTTAATTCAGCTTTCCTTTAGAGTGCTGTGGTAAATATAGCAGATATGGGCAGCCTCTTACTGTTCAGTTTGGCAAACTTGTTACATAATCTCTTTTGTAAATGCTTCAGTTTTGAACAACTCNAAGAAAAGAAAAGAAAAGAAAAGAAAAGAAAAAGGAAAAGAAAAGAGAAAAGAAAAGATTTGGCTTCTGTTTCCTCTATTCCTCTAGAGACTTATTTTGTCACTTGCTGCCTTAATCATCTACTGAGATTAGAACATCTCTGGCTCATTTCTTGGTCCTGAAATGGAAATAGCAGTTTTTATGTATTTTGTAAAATTGTATGTCAGAATCCATTTGGATATTTTTTTTTTTACTACATTTATCATTTAATACCACAGACATAATGATCATTTTTTCTTCACTTAGAAATTCCTTTGTCTTTTTGAAGAGGGGTTTCTTATTTTTAAGTAACTCCCTTACCTTATCCTTACAAAATGATGATTTCTTTTAACCTTTGTAAGTGTTTTTGAGAGGTAGCACTCATTTTCTCTAGTCTTCTACTAAAGAGTTTTAAAATAATTTCTGTGCCAACTGAAATATGTAACTCTCCTAGCTGATATAAAACTAATATTGAAATATTTTTCCTTTCCTGCAAACTGTACAGAGTAAACCTACGAGATAAAGCACTAGGAAGGTGGTCTTTTTAACATCCAGGGGAAACCACACATTCTCAAAAGGTGATGTACCAGATTTAAAGGGGAAGAAGGAGATGAAAGGCTGGGAAACCCCCTCCCCTTCTCCTCCTCTGACAAACTGGGTGCAATTAGTAATAAACTCCCAGAACAGGCTACTGAAACTAGGACAGAGGCTAGGAGGTTGAAATCACAGATCATTCACATTTTTAACAACTCCCAGCACCTCTGTTAACTTTTTATAAATCATTATCACCAAGCGCAGCAGAATAGAAATCCGGATTCGTGCCTCTGCTCGGTAAAAGTTATTTACCAGGGACAAAATCGGGGCTGTTTGTGGGTAGGCAAACAGGCCAAGGGACCAGAAAGATATTAGTACCTGAAACGAGAAAGACATTATTACCTCAAGCAGCATGGTGATAACTGACCACATTTTAAAGTAATTAAAACCAAACCAAAATGTAATTAGTACAGTTTGCTTGTTTGTTTGTTTTTTTGTTTTTCACTTCCTCGAGGCCTCACATTGGGTACCAATTATTAAATGTCCCGGTTTGAGACAAAGTGGAGGAAAAATGTCCTCTGATAGAAGGCAGGTTTCAGCCGCCCCTCCCCCTTCAGATTTGGGGAAAAAAATTCCTCAGAGGAAAAAGTGAAAAAAACCCCAATTTATTTAACAAACACAGTGCACGCAGACACAGGAAAAGAATAATGCTAAATAATAAAACCTCTTGCTGTGGAGAGAACCTGGTAAATTTCAGAGTCCTTCCTGTGGGTGTGGTCTCTCTCCTCTCCAGAGCTGGGGTCAGCATGGGCCCGTCCGGGCCTCCCAGAGGATGTTCTGGTGTGGATGAACAGTCCAGAAGAGAAGAAGAAGAAACCAAAGTTCCAGGGAACAGAAAGTTTTCCTCAGTTAGCAGGCTGTCTCTCTCCTGAGGAAAGGAGCTGAGAGCTGGCTAAAAGCAGGAAGGGTGCTTCCTCCCTCTTCCCGCCTCAGCAGAGCGCAGGGGAGTGGAGTGTCCTTGAACACAAACCGCTTTCAAAAGTTCGCCTTGCTGCTGCTCCCCCCTCTCCTAAATCCAGCTTAAAGCTAAAGAAAAGGGACAGGATTCATGTCTGGGCATAGAGCAGGCCATAGGGGATACACATCATAAAGTCACCCCAAGACAATGTGCCATTTATTTTATGTAGATTTCACATTAGTCATTGATAGCATTGCTTCACTAAAATGATTCAAATCATAAGTTAACATACAGCACAACTCCATCACTGGCATAAAACAGCCTGTTTTTCCTGGTCACTTTTTACCCTGCTTCTCATGTTAAGCTTGATCTCATGTTAACTTATGTTAATACTGATATTTCTACAAACTTCCCAATACGTCTGTATCCATTCATTCATAGTGGCAATTTTATTTTAAACTATGAACCCCTTGCACTACAGTATGATGTCCAGTTCATCAAAATAAAACAAATAGCATAAAGCTATAACATAGATTAGGATCTTTTATATACAGAGTTTCAGTTTTTGTTTTTTAAATGTCTTGCCATTTTGGTTCAAGTGACACTATGACACAGTTTCCCACCTGTTTACTGTTTTCTAAAAGTCTGTTACTGTTCCCTCATGCCCCAAAATTCTGTAGATTTCAGCACATTAGAGCACTTGACCAGAATTTTCTTTCCTACATCTGAGCACTGTCCTTTGTAGACATATCCTGAGAGCTCTTTTAATGAAGTTCTATGCCATTGAGAATTTGCTAAGCCAGAAATACAACCTTATGAAGGCTATCTCATTACCCAACATCCAAAGTCACAAACCTTCATCTTCACCCCAAATTCAGTACTGCATATATTATTTGAACAACATATGCATTTGAACTAGTACTGTTAAATTTCAAAATGTCCTTCTGCATTATTTTATACATATATTATCACAGTATGCAATGATACTGGTACACACTAATTATCTAATTAACCAGGACAGAAAATTCAATTATAAATC
Source organism: Mystacornis crossleyi (assembly GCA_013400655.1). Lineage (NCBI taxonomy): Eukaryota > Metazoa > Chordata > Aves > Passeriformes > Timaliidae > Mystacornis > Mystacornis crossleyi. The sequence continues at coordinate 95,473 of VYZQ01016280.1, read as the reverse complement.
CTACCTTCGCTCTAAGTGTATAATTATTTTTTTTAGGACATGAAGTGGCTTTCCACCTTTGACCCCAATTTGAAGTCCTAAACCAATTATTTTTCTTTGCTAATGAATCAGTATGGGTTGATTTTGACCTTCATTAATGGCTTAAATTCTTGTATCAGCTAGTGTTTGGTTATTGAAATAGGGAAGGAAACATCTAGCATATAGGTTGTGTGATCTTTACAGAGCAAACTTGGACTTGTTCTTGAGATTTGCCTTGACTGCAGCTACGACTGACATGGTAAAATCTTTGGCTTAGCTGTGAAAAACATAAGTAATGCAAAAATCACTACCTACAAACAGATGCCTAACAAATCTCCAAGCAATGGCTATTTTCGAAGAACTTCCTTCTGTTTTTGTAGTTGAACACGATGTTATGTAGCATGGAGTACCTCTTTAGTCAGTTCGGATGATCTGTCCCAACTCCCTCTCTCCAAATTTCTTGCCCACAAACAGCCTCTTAGGAGACAGAGGGAGAAACAGAGAAGGCATTTGAAGAAGTGCTTCCCCATGGAGGAGATGGACATAAGTGGATGCTTGGGGCACAGGGTTTCTCTCTCCCTGTTCCCTTGGTCATGTGTACCCAAAATCCTGTCCCCTATTGGTCACTTTGAATGTAGCCTGCAGGAATCCTGTTCTTAGGGGGTGTTCATGGGACATCCGGGCAGTGGTTCTAGAGTTGTTCTAGGGGGCAGTCGCTGTCGGAGTCCCTGCCGGGCTCCAGCCACGTGCGGCTGGGACAATAAAATCTGAAAACATCTATCAAATATTGTCTCCTTGATTCTTCCACGGGCGAAGGCTGTCTCCCAGGGAAAGGTTGCAGCCACCCTACAGCAACAGGCATTGATGCTGTGCAAGCCCTGTTCAACAATAGCAAAGATATTGGTGTGTTATCAAAACTCTTTTGTTCACCTGCCTAAAACACAGCACAATATAGGCTGCTACAAAGAAAAGTAACTCCCCAGACATGCTCAGTACAAATACCTGTGCTTGGCCTAGAAGTGAATTGCATAAACATGTAGAAAACAGCTCTCATCAGCCAAAAGTATCTTGGCTGATACTGAGGCTGGTACTGAGTCCTCAAAACTCTCAGCAATAAACATGAACATACATCTCATTTATTTTTTAGTATATAATGATCCAGTTCAATATCACTGTATTTATTTGGAAAAGCAATATTTTGACTGAGTACAAAAATTGCTTTGTGCTACAATCTTCCAAAGTTACTTTGTTTTCTTCAAATATCATAATCTATTGTATGGATACATTTTCTGTTTTTCTCACACTCTTTGCTTCCTTTTCAGTCTCCATGAGAAGTACAAACACCTCTGTAAAGTAACATTTTACCAGAGAACAGTTTGAATTAGAAGGGTGGATCCCAGGGACCTCTTTTTGTTCTAGACAGAAGGTCTTTAAACTATAAAGAAACTATCAAAATACATTATTTCCTATACGCCAAAAAAGACTTAAAATACATATCCCAGAAAAAGGTATCATAAATATACTAGATATTACTAATGTTTATTCCTAATGGTATTAATATTCTCATTTATATTTATAACTTTAAAAAATGAACCATTTGTCTTACTAGCTGTAGGAGACCAGATTACAGTAGCCATAATATGATTCATTTTCAATACAAATCACTACTGGTTAATTATATTATGAAGTCTCTACTGGAAATGGAGCAATTATTTCAATGGTACTTATAATGCTAGCGAGCCTGACAAATTCAGTATTTTTTTTTTTTTTTAGTTGCTGAACTATGGACTTAAAACTAACTCTCCTCATTGAAACACAGGGAAAAAAACCAAACTCACCAATTCCACGTCTCATAAACCAAGATGTTTTTCATGCCAATTGCTCAAAGATAGTTCGGACCATTTACTTTCTTAAAGAAAAATCTTTACAGAGAACTTACAAATCTTTCTGTCCCTTGTGATATCTCCTCTACATTTCTTCTTGTTAATAATATTAACATAGGTGCCCTACTGACCCAATAAACCCCGTGTTCTAATAATGCAATTTCAGAATTTTGTTTGTAGTCCCTCTTATCGGTCACTATTGTTTTTCCCACTTCTCTGATTTTTGACAGTTGGAAATTAAAATTATGTACCTGGCCCATTCCTAAGACACAAAATTAAGTCTTGTCTGCATTTGACTTCCCTGCAGGTGAAAGAAAAGATGTGGCTTCAAACCAGCTGAGTTCAACAGGTTCAGAACACAACAGTGTTCTTAATTCAATTTTAACTTGGTTCAAGCCAGCATAATATATGTGAACCACAGCCAGAGAGATTTAAATTAAGTATGAACTAAAGAGTGTCTACTCTGATTAAAAATACAGGTAGTGACTGCATCTCTAGTTTGTTTTCAAGACTTAGAATAATACAGAGAACAAAATGATAAAATAAAGAAACTAGGAGGATAGTTCCATGTTTCTTTATGTGTTTTTTGTAGTTGGAAAGAAAAGGGGCAGAATCGTGCAAAGAGAAAGAGAAAGAAAGAGAGAGAGGAAGAAAGAAAGAAAGAAAGAAAGAGAGAAAGAAAGAAAGAAAGAAAAAGAAAGGAAGAAAGGAAGGAAGAGAGAGAGAAAGAGAGAAAGAGAGAGAGAGAAAGAAAGAAAGAAAGAAAAAGAAAGGAAGAAAGGAAGGAAGAGAGAGAGAAAGAGAGAAAGAGAGAGAGAGAAAGAAAGAAAGAAAGAAAAAGAAAGGAAGAAAGGAAGGAAGAGAAAGAATAAAAGGAAATTTAGGGAAAATTGTTCTTATGTGGCATTAATAGCAAAAGAAATGGAAGATAAGAGCAGTTAGAAAGTATTGGGGTCACCCTCCAGCCCATTGGGGGCTGTTGCAGGGAATCCTCCTTCAGGCCTAAGTGACAGGCTTCTCCTAGGACACAGATTGCTCCCAGTTCTGTTCCTTTGATTGATTTGCTGTTCTCTCTGCCCCTTTATCCTATATATATTTGTACCCCAGAATGTTCTCCCTTCCCTGCTTCCCCATTAGCCCTCGTACCTTAGTCCCTCCCCTGCAGTAACCCTATTGGTTCCCTTGCCCTGGTCCCGTCTCTGTCCCGCCCTGCAGACCACCTTTATAAATGCCAAACCCCTCCCCCATCTCGTCTTTGGCTTCTGGTCCCCTTCATGATGAGGTGGTTGAAGTAAGGCCTCTCTTGGAACAACCATGTCCAAGATCCTTCCTGGCTCTTTTGTCACCCGCAGCGAGTGTGTGTGTGTGCCTGGCTGCTCTGGCTGAGATGGATGCTGCCTGCTTTCGCTCCTGTGAAAGCCTGACCCCTTTGAGCTGCTCCCTCTGGGGAGCCACCCAGCCACTGAGGCTCAACCAGCGGGGCAGGACGGGAGCTCTTGGTGCAGCCAATCTAACCAGCCTAAGCGCAGCGGCTTTGCCGGAGCGGCTCCAGACCCGTGGAGACGCTTTCAGGAAGGTCGCGGCACCCCTCATCTACCACACTGCAATGAGAAAGAACCAAATGTGTAGTTCATACTATGAGTGAGACCACTAGTTACAAGGATCAGGCAAATTAAAATGTCAGCTCAAGGGACAATACAGAGGATATTCTCTGTGTTCATTAATTTCAAGTCCAGTCCACTGCCAATTTTTTCTAAAGCTAAGACTTTATCAAAACTATATAAAGCCTTCCTCATATAAAAAAAAAAGATTCAAGACATCTTCTCAACAACTCTGCTCCCTCACCAAAAAGAGATTCTGCTACTTTGGGGCACAAAGCATCACAAAAAGGTCTGGGATTTTCACTGATTCATTGCTTTTTAGTAGTGTTCAATATAGCTAGCTGCAAAACAGAGACAGAATTCTCATTTATTGTTCTTATTCTGTGTGAAAATTGTTCATTATGTCTTTCAATATACATCTTGACTGCGTACCTCTTGATGTTAATTAACATTTTATTTCTTTTGCAGTTCAGGATTTCCCCCCTTAGAGTATGAACCAAGCATATAATTGTGCTTTCTTATGCTAACTTCACTTTTACATTAATCATGAAGGAAAGACCGTGGATGTTGTCTATCTGGACTTTGTCAAAGCCTTTGACATTGTTGGCCGCAACGATTCCCTGGAGACACTGGCTCTTTGTGGTTTGGACAGGTGCATTTTTCACTGAGTAGAATCTGAGCCACCTTTTCTCCAGGCTAAACTACACAAGCTCCTTCAGCCACTATGAGGATAGGACTTACTATCTAGAGGTTTGTAGCCCTTCTCTGGACATGATCCAGCACCTAAATGTATTTCTTAGAGTGAAGGTCTCAGAAGAAAACTCTCTTTTTTTCCTGAGTTCAAGTGAAAGCTCTCTGTTCAACCACACCAGTCTTTCCCACCGGATTGTCTTTTGGCACATGAGGATGTCCTGCTCCCGCACCTTTAAGATTTTCTTTCTTGGACAATTTACAGCCTTCCTGGAGTCCTTTGTCCTTAAGGACTGCCTCCCAAGAGAGTCTCTCAACTAGACTCCTAATAAGACAAAGTGCCTTCTGGAAGTCCAGTGTAGCAGTTCTGTTGATCTCCACCTTAGTTCTGTCAGAATCAAAAACTTTATACATGCTTGTTATGCTCAGGATGGCCTTCAAGTATCACCCACCACTCCTTCCCATTCACAAACAGAAGGTCCAACAGGTGCCTTCCCTACCTGTCTCACTCATCAACTGTGTTAGGAACTTATGTTCCACACACTCCAGGAACGTGTGAGACTCTTTCCTCTCTGATGTACTATATTTCAATACTGTATCAGGAAGGAATATATCTTTTGAAGAAAAAGAAATTCATATTGTAAAGGTTTTTATAGATTTTGTTATACGTGCTATCGATGTGTATGTTTAATGTCTATATAAAAACGTGTGTGTATTTATGCACACGTCCTGTTTCAAATTCCTTTTTGGATGTATTATACAAGAAACTCAAAAGAGATTCATGAAATACCAGGTGATAATACAAGAGCTTCCTTCACTTAAAGATATCTGGATCCTTACTACCTTTAAACCACTGCAGTATTGTTCAGCAGCTATGTAAAGTTAGGATGAACTAGTAGGTGAGATCATTTATCACCCAAAGTGGTGCTCGTTTCTTTCTGAAAATCAGCTGTTCCTAAGCTCTCCCCACAAACATGGAAATGACTGTTGTTTAATCTCCCTCATATAAAACCTGACAGTAAAGGAAATATCTAGGGAAATGTTTCACCATTGGTTCTTCTTTAAATGGCCAAATGAAAGGAGATTGAAAAGAGCATTTATTATTGTATTTTCTTCAATGGTTGAATCAGATCTCTCATTCTAATTAAGTTACTGAATTCCTGGACAAAACATACTCTGTCCTGCTTCATTTGTTCCCTACTGGCATTCCAACGCAGCAAAACATTTTTCCTGTGGGATTACATTCACTGAAAACCATCATGCCTTGCTGGATCAAAGGTACTAAATCTTTTTTGATATTTATTGCATCAGTTTGTACTCTGAAAGAGGTTTGGCCTTCCAAAACATTCTACACTATATCAGAACCCTTTTTTTGATTTTCTCTTGACTATGCTCTTTCTAATCTTACTTCTTATATGCCTCATAAGTTTTCTGACCTTCACTACTTCATTTAACATCAGGCAGTGTAGTGTTTAGTACATGCAGTACAAGCTAGGCTTTTTTATTTGTATTTACAAAGGCATTAAAGGGAAGGCTTTGTGAGGACATAACAATTTATTTTCCCTCTTATCATCTTGCCCTCCTCTGCTCATGCTTTAAAAAATGTTTGTTGGGGGTTTTTTTGTGCTTTTTTCCTTCCTGAAGGAGGACACTTATTAACCAAAATGCTTTGAAAGTTTTAGGAAATTTGTGTGATCCCTAAATTAGTCATTAGTATGTCTTCAGATTGTTATTGCTCTGGGACTATGTTTCACATCAAAGTCCTATTATTTCAATGATGCGTTTGTTTACCACAGTAAAACGACTCATACTGATACATTTTCACATCTTTTCCTACTTTAATAGAGTCAGAAAAAATCTTCAGATTCTGAGAAATCGAAAACATTTGATGTCAGCTTTTGCACCTGAACATCTGTGATGCTAATGGCAACAAGCCAAATGGCAAAAAACCCCCCGATCACTACATTTACCCTAGTTTATAATGTCAAACAAATTAGCATCAGAAAGCAGATAATAACATTTTCTTCCCTAAAACTGCGTGTTCTTGTTCTCTCAGAATCTTGACAACCACCATAAAAGGGAGGCTAAAATGAGCTCTGGGGTTCTGTTCAGAATTCTGTGATTCTGTGCAAGTGAACACCAAAAATACAGTCTAGACTTGATGTATTTTTCAGTTGTATGGCTCATGTTTCCTATGCTAGAACTTGAAATTTAAGCAGCCATTGGTCTTTAGCAGATACTGCTGTTAACATGAGATGTTCATATATATGTGTATATAAGAATAACTTAGATGTTTTCATGTTTCAACAACAAAAAGTTCATGTTCACAAGAACAGCAGCAACACAAACAAGTCAACACAATGTTTTTCATTAGTCTGGTGAAAGGAATACTGTCCACCAGCTAAACATGAAAAGGAAAATGTGATGTTAAACTGCAGTATATATCTGTTACCTGAGTTATCTATGTACAACTCATCTAAAGTTATTTCAGACAAGTCTCATATGCATCTAGGAGGAAATTATTAAACTCCCCTGTGACATTACTCAAACACAAAAAAATCTCCCCAAAAAACCGGTAACTACCACGAGTCTAAGCTAGAGGTAGAATCAACTCAAAAGAATGTTTGTGGGGAACTTTGCAAAACCTGGTAAGATATTTTTATATATAAAAGTTTCTTTCAATGTAATACTTGTTTACAACTGTAGAGTTTTCTGTGTAAAGTCCACTTGCATTAGAAATATGACATGAGACCATAACAAGTATTTCATATCTTCCATCACTATACACTCCAAAATTTCCTGAACTATCGTTACATGCCAAAAAGAATAATTAAGATTTATACTGAAATGCAGAAGGCACAATTTAATAAGTGCATGCTTACTGTAAGTGTAAGCATGAGACTAGATCAACAATTATGTCAGAGGTCTCATTCTCTCAGTTCTACTATCTAGCATCAAAAGTACATTTGCTAAAAAGAAAGGTAAAGTGATACAACTTAGGCAAGTCAAAACTCAGTGGGGAAATATTAAACAATTTAAATTGTAGTGATACCACAGCATATTAAACTAATTGCAATGAGATAAGATATGGAAAAAAATTAAAGTCAGTCTCAGTGAGGGAAGGAATATAAAATTAATAACAACAACAATAAAAACAACTATGAATCCCTAGTTGAATAATTTCTTTCAAAAGCTAAGCCAAAAACACACCAAAAACTTAGCAGTAATCTACAAGCTGATGGAGATGTCACAAGGCTGTTATATTTATTTCTTCAAATGACTGTAATCATAAAAAACTAGGAGATTGAAGACCAAAAACTGAACATAAAAAAAATATTGTTGTCATCTTACCATGTGCACACAAATGCTAGAGATACTACTAGAACTCCACAGAGACATCTAAAAACATGTAAAAATTAGGTGGCTAAATATTGATTGTTATTTTCAATTAATAATATAAGGTTGATATTTTAAAAATCTCTATTTTCATTTGGATGCTGACCAAGCTTTTACCTTCAAATTACTGAGAAAATATACTGGAAATATTTTAGATATCTGAGGAATGAAACAAACACATTTGGCAGAGCAGGTATACTATCCAGCACATGAAGAACTTTTGAATGGGATGACTGAAAGAATTATTTGTCTAATTAACTCAGGTCAAGAAAATATGTGGCATTTAACAATCTGATAAGGTGACTTGCAGATAAACAGTGATGTCAGGGTGTTTTCTAGAAGAAGATTTAGATACACTGTAGGTAAAGATGAACTACATAAACTAGTGGTAAAAGCTTAAATAACAACATCAGTCTCCTAAGAACTTTTTAGTGTTACACAGAGCTAAAGGGATACTTTTTATATCGTCCTTTTGATACAACAAAACATCTGAATTTTTTTTTTTTTATTTGATCTCCATGAGAGGGGACTATTTCATGTTGAACATATATGATATTAATAATTTTTAGGTAACAGAATGATCACTGCAATGTTTATTTTAATTCCATATTTCTAAAATAGAAATTACCAGCCAAAGCACCGATAGAATTCAACAAAAATGCAGAATCCTCTATTATCTAATCTTATACAAATTAGGATTGTAGTCTGTGCAGTGCAAGACTTTCACTCTGCAAATCCTTGAAGTTGTAGCTGTGCAACAGCTTGGAAATCATCTCTAATGAGGGTAACACAGATTTCACAGCTGTTAGAATAACTGCATCTTCAGCTGTTTCCTGGTAAATTATCAAGAAAATGCTTCCATTTAATAATAAGTATATCATTTTATGGATATTATGATCTTGCATGAGATTTGAAACCGCTTAGTATTCCTTCAGAAAAATAGTCTGTTATTAGAATTGTGGACACAATCATGACACCTTAAGAAGTTTTACCAAATTCTACCCTTAGTTACCTCCATGTAAAGATACAGTAATTTTGTCAAAGTGAATTTATTTTTAGATTTACGCTTACAGAACATAAGCTGCAGTGGGTATAATGACAGGAGGTTTGTTCCAACAGGAAGAATTGAACAGGAGGGACAGCATCTTGCTAAGTCCAATTCGGACAATTCCACTCTCAGATACATATGATGTATGGGTAGTGGGTAGTCAGTGTTTTTCCTGTACATAAATTTAACTCTTAGGAATTTCAGCTTCCATCAAATTGCTGAACTCAGTTAAATTGATTACTGTGCCCACTTCTAAACAGTCCTGATTTAGCAGATCCCACATGCAGTGAACTTGTAGTGAATTCTGAGCTCTATTCTAGACTGAACCTGAACTGTAGCCCAAAAAAAAGGCTTGATTTTGTGAAAATTAATTTGATCTACAACACCAAAAGAGATGCCTTCAGCTTCTCCTCAAAGAAAATATTTTTTTCAATTCTCCAATTTTCTGCCATGCACAAATGACTTGGTTATTAAACAGGTTTAACTTGCCAGTATGCAATACATAATACAAGAGGGGACACTTTGAAGAGAAGAAAAATAACATATTGTGTTGGTATCTTCTCAAATCTTGATTTTTTTTTGTGTCTCAGATATTTTAACACAATTTTCATCACCAGTTAACATGATTGCTGCCTCACAAAGGTCTTGCTTTGTTTCAAAATTATAAATGTTGTATTTTATCTTTATCTTTAATCATGCTGGGAAAATTGTAACTACTGTAAAAGCACAATTAACAACAATGTAAAAACTCATCATCTCATATAGACTGAAACAATGCTTTTGGCAGCAGTAAATATACATAATAGGCCCTTCCAAGATATATAACCATACTGGCAGTAAGGTATGATTTGATTCATCCAGTAACATGTTTTCAGTTGAAATTACCACTGCTCATTAAGTTTTGAGGAGCTACACACCTAGAATACTCAACAGGATTTTAGTGTATTATTAATAGAAAATGCTAGACAATCCAGTTAAATATACAAACTTAGAGGTACACTTTTGCCAATTCTGTAAGGAATCATCAGTTTCCATGCTTTGTTCCTCTTGTAGCAGATATAAACTGTACATGTTTATGCAGCTGTAGAATCTTAAACTGTTGCAGTGGGGTTTTCCTGCAACCATCCCTGGAGGCAGCCTTGGCCCGTGGAAGAATCAAGGAGACGATTTTTGATAGAGGTTTTCGGATTTTATTCCCCCAGCCGCACATGGCTGGAGCCTGGCATGGACCACCACCAGAGCTGCTACCAAAAAAAAACTGACCAAGAGTCATGTGAACATCCACCTAAGTCGACTCCCGCTGACTACATTTGAAGTGGTCAACTGGGGACAGGATCTGGGTACTCGTGACCAGGGAACAGGGAGAGGGAAACCCCGTTTCCCGCCAAGCGTCCACCTATGCCCATCTCCCCCACGGGGGACACCTCTTCATTAAACTGATTTCAAAATCAAAAAATGCTTATACTGATCTAGGTCAAATTTAGCGAAATCTCAAGAGTATTAAAAGGAAGGCTGTAACTACATTTTCCAGTCCTGATTAATTTATAGAGAAAGTATTGTGCTATTACTGTAATTTAGAAACATATTGATAATCTTTATGAAACAATTTTCAGAAAGCCCCCAGAACTCTATGCTGTAATGGTTAGTAAAAAAGCTCTTACAGGGTAATTTGCAAACTGCTATTTCCCTTCTGTATCTTCAGTCTTTGTATATATCAATATACATCTCAGGAGATACTTTCAGCAAAGTATTAGTAACTTCTGAGATAGGCAAGAAAGAGTGCTCTGGGACTGACCAGGGAATGTTCTTTTTACCATATGAAGGTCAATGAACACCTTGTTTAAAATGGATTTTCTCTAACTTCTTACTCCTTTTGTCAGTATATACCAGTATGTCTTTATTTCTTTTGTGGAAAACCTCATGACCCATAAAAAGTAAGGCATGGTCCTACTGACGAGCAAGTCAACTTTTAAAATACTATGTTAGTAACTAAACACAACTTTTCTGAAAGTTTGATACTGTAAGGATTAAAGTGACAGATTCTTTTATCATAGTAGAACTCATCTTACTGTTTATGAGAGAGATGAATTTTAATAGAACATGAGAGCAACAAAATGATGTGGTGCAAATAATAGCTTGACATTTGTCCTCAGTAAAAAAGAAGGATGTTATGTTTCTCCAATGCAAATGAAAGGCAAAATAAAACACACTTCAACACATAAATACACTTGTGAATAGTATCTATTGCAGTATATCATGTTAAGAAACAAACTGAGAAGAAAAATCAAGCAGTATGTATTACATGGACACTGAAACTCTTTTTGCTTTTGCACCAAAGAAAGTTGGTGACATCATTAGGATTTTTAAAGCAATGTGTTTGAGTCCCAGTCAACCACAGTTTTATCTCCGTGATGGCTTATGCAGAAAAGCATTAAAATTAACTATCTTTTCCAATTTTTGAACACTTTTGGCTTTTACCACATTTCTTTTTCTCTTTTTTTTTTTTTGCCTTGATATTGATTTTTATTATTTCCTCAAACACTAAAAATGTGCTTTACATAAACTCAAAGTCTGAGCAAAATGTGCTGACAAAGTTTTATGCCCAAACAGTGTATTCTCCATTAAGCTATCAGCCTTGGCAATATTGTAAGCACAGAAAAATACATCAGGCGAGAATGCTGTCCTTTTTTCAGGAGAGTACAAATACTGATTTTTTGGAAACTTGGTCATGAGCATGGTAAGATGCGTGTAGCTATCCTGCACTCCCTTGGCACTGGCACCTCACGGCATCCCTATAGGCTCTGCAGTGCCAAATCCTGTTTACTCTCAGGAGACCTGATGCACTGAATTCCTTGTGCCACATCTAATAAAAAGAAACAGGGAGGAAGAGCAAGAAATATTCTGAGCTTTCTAATCCAGATCAGATAGTGTCTAGAGCCACTTTCATTTCCCATTTTCATTTGAAACACCCTGAATAAACACTACAGAAATGGTCATGAAGCCAAATGACAAAACATCTACCATCCCTGGTTTTAATTTAATTTTTATATTTTATTTCTTCTCCCACAGGGTGAACTTCACTGGTTCTATCCATCTGGATAATATACACTGTCAGGCCTTCAGAAAGTAGCAAGATTTTATGTTCAAGGAGATAAAATAACCTGACATTTCAGATAAATTTAAATAAAAATTATTTTCAATTTTTGGGATAGGAAAATGCTAGGAACTTACATATCTTGTTTGTTTCTTTCTTTATTTATACATGATTATTTCACAGTTACACAAAGCTAGGCAGACTTCTCAGTTTTATTAGCTACTGACTTCTGGGCAGTGCAAACAGTGACTTGGGTGTTTATATTTTCAGTTCTTACTGAATTATTGATGAGTAACTTGCATTGTTTGACTGCTTCTTAGTGCACACTCATTTCCTAGCACTGGGACACAGTACAATGGTGTTTAAAGCTTTTGTACCCAGAATGTTCACTGATAAATGCTCTAACACTTGGAAATCAGTTTCAATTTAAATACTGTATAATTCCATAAAGAAGTGTCATTTGGCTGGCTGAAGCATACAATATATAACTCCCTTGCTGATGTTTATGTGCCTTGGCCCTGATGATCTCAGAATTCAATCGGTGATATGGGAGCCTTTTATTTCTACATGTATGACTCAGCCAAATGCCATAGATACATTAGTGCTGATAGATTAAGAAAAATTGTGTCATTCTATTTGTTAAGGAAATATCAAAAATATGGGATTAGACATTACTCAGTGGTAAAGTGCATACTGTGTTTGTTAGCCCTTGAAAAACAAGGCAAGTAGTATCTTAGATCTGGAAAGAAAAAGGGAAAAATTTTCTTTATAGATTTTCAAAACCCTATTTGTCGTCCAAAAAGAACACATATGCGAGGGATCAAACTCATTAGGTTGGACAGTGCCCTCCATGCTTTGGGAAGCTGAGGAGCTGATTCATGTGCCTTATAGGGAGTTCATATGAACCGCTGAAGAAGCTTTTAAAAACCGAGAAAACAGGAAGATGGCAGTCCCTGAAATCTTATTTGAGGAGCAGGGAACGGTGATCTATGTACCAGTTTTCAGGGAAACTCACCCATACCCTAAGAGATAAGTACCTTCTGCTCTGAAATCCAAAGGGCTCAATGGGACCCAAAGGTATTTTATAGAAGTTTATCAGAAAGGCATGATAACATTATAAATTGTATTTCTCTTATAAAAAAATTGTTCAAAATTTAAATCTGACATATTTTATACCAAATGTGGAACTAGAATACATTCTATGAATTTGTGATAAATATATTGTATCCTTTAAATTATCTTTACTATTGAAAATATCCCAGATGTCTGTATTGTTTGCTCAGAGCTTCTTCAATCACTTACCATGGTTTTTTAAGGAACTTCTTTTTCCTAATGCAAGTTTCAACTAATTATCTTTCAACACTGATGAAAGCCACCCCACTGCAACACACTGATGTTATGTTTATCCATTAAAACAATTACACCTTAAAAAATGCCAAAGATATTTTCCTGTTACCAAAAAAATATTTAAGTAGGTGTGAATCTGAGGAGTCTTTAATCTGATGTATTTTCAACAGGTTTCTCTGATGTTATGTTTCAAAGGCTGTATATGATCAGTCTTATAGTCTGTCCTTTATACTCCTTTACTGTAGGCTTTCTAGCCTCTGTTGTTTCATCATCAGCTGCTAACACTGGAAGCATTCCATATCTGTAATACACTTAGCATTATGATTTAATATTCTTTGTGAAGTACAAAAAGTTCATCTCATACTTCCTTGGAATTTTGACAGTAACCATATTGCTCTCATGTGACTAAAAATATCAGTAAATAAAAATGACCTTTTCTGCTCATCTAAGATGTAATAAAAGCAAAGTATTCAGCCTACAAACACTCAGGAAAAAATCTTATGATCCACAGTATGCCTTGTGCTTATAATTTTCATGGCAGAACTGATTTGTTATGAGACTTTTTATATCTGTAAAATGGAAACTTATTTCTCGCAAGGCATCTATTCCTCTATCTCATTTGTTAAAATATGCTAAGCTCCCAATAAATCAGACAGACAACTGATTTCATGGGTTAGGGAGGGTGAAAATGGCAATTTTAACACTATTGTAAATTAATGATGAAAATCTTATAACACAAAAAAACCTTTATATACTAAAAGCTCCTCAATGTCTACTGAAAGCAAATTTATGATGAATATTAGGAATAGTAATGAAATTCTGCCTAAGAACAATATTGACATTTCTGTTTTAAAATGTAATGGCAATTCAAGATAACCTTAAAGCAATCATTTTATAAACTGGAAATACATGCATGAAGGTCTGGCTCTGCATTTGATGTAAGAGTATTACCATATTAAATCAGATACGATTGCCTCAGGAAAGAGCATGTTAGTATTATCTATGACTTTTTAAACTAAGTGACAACCTGATTTACATGGTATACAGCTTTATAGTAATTCCAGTTTAGTTAGGACTTTATCCCATTTCCATTAAAGGCAACTTAATCTCTTATGGGAAGCTTAAAGGAATCTGGATGAAATGGAAAGCACTAGGATAAAGCTCCAAGGTAGAAAAATGTCTTCATTCAGAACAAAGCTGAAACACATGCTAAGCTCTCTGATGAAGTCTCAGTGCATACTCAAATGTAGTGTGTATTTATTTGCGATAAGGTATTATGATTAATTTTTATATATGTCCTTTAAGGATTAAATTTAAAAATACAAACTAAGAAGGAAATCTGCAAAAATTTAAAATACGAGATTACATAGAAATTAAGAAGAAAGAAAGAGGAGAGACATTTTAAGAACTGAGTACCTACCTCATTTTTTTCTATTCTCCTTAAAAGGTCTGGCATTACATAGTTCCACTCTGACTTCCTTCAACATATCATGCTTCCCAAATATTCAAAGCTGACCATGGAGGAAACACTAAAGATGCATTCACTTCTTCATTTTATCAGTGGTATCACTAGTCTAATTTCTCCTTAATTTTGCTCTGATGGAAAACTTCATGCTCCACCATTACAGTTCCGCAAAAAAGAACTAAAAATACATAACATCAAAGTGGCAGTCAGGAACGGTCTATCATATTGGAAAAGACAGTACTTTAAGAATATATTAATTAGTCCAGGGGAAAAAAGTATTTTCATTACAAGCTTTCAAGGAAAAGGAAAACAAATAAACATGAAAAAAATTTAATATTAAAGAAAGAAGAAAGTCTTTATATTTGTGGATTAACTCTTAGTACTCTTCAGTTAGTTTTATTGTTTCTTCTTGCCTTGTGAATTAATATTCTCTGTCAAGATTGTCAGGGAGAATAGTGAGATATGCTCAGAAGACTCCTAAGAGGAATAATTCATAACTCAGTTAAACCAATGGAGCTCATGACATATGTCTTTAAATATTTCTCTGTTCAGGGATGAAGATGATCTTTTATGTTGCCAAAACCTTGTAATCAAGTTATTTGTGTTAACTGCTGTAATGAAGAACAGTAGAGAACTATTAAAGATATAATACATGTTTTAAATATTCATATTTTAATTTTTCCTTACCTACTATCTTTTTTTTTCATTAAATGAAGAATAACAAATATCGAGACCTTTATATGGTTACATATCAAAAGTCAAACATTTTCATAACATTTCATTTTGAAACCAGTTTTTATGGTTAAATAAAGCCATTTATATAGAAAATATGAAACATTAAAAAAAAGGTTAAAAAAAAAAGGAAATAAGATTGTGACAGACTCAAAACTCATGTAATTTACACAGGTTTCACTAAATCATTAAAATAGTCTTAAAGGCTAGCAAGGATTCTCTCACATAAAAGCACATTTAGAAGTTATAATTTCCAGATCAGTAGTAATGCAAAATCTATTAAAAGTTTTCCATTTATAATCTCAGTCTTAAAGCTTTACTTGCATACTTCTTTCCCTGAATCAGTCCTTAAAATCCAAGTTTAAATAAAAGCGTATGAAAATTAATGCAAAAATTCTAGAAAACAATCTGATAGCCTGGGGGAAAAAAAAAAGTATTCTGTATTTTCTTAAATGCAGAGCAGTTAATATTAAAAAAAAAAAATCACATCCTTGTGGCTTTAGTGTTACAAGCTCTGCATTCATCCTGAAAATTTGCTGCTTTTTTATGAGAAAGAAATAATTTTTTTATATGCATGTGGGTGCACTGGTAACTTGGGGAAATCTGCTGAAAGAAATCCAAAATTTTTTTCAGAAAATTTTCTCCCTTTACATTGAGTGTTCCTTAAATTTAAATTTTGCTTTCATTTACTGTACTCTATCCATGTGCTATTTCAGGTAAACACTGGAAATCTTAAGTGAGGGATCTGTTTGATATAAAGGAAATCTAAAGGAAAGTGCAAAGACTGTTGTATGAGATGGAGGTTTGGGCTCCACAGGTGGAGACAAATCTGGCACAGAAATACCACAAGCTCTCTTGGAAAGAAAAAGGCTGACCTTTTGTTGGGCATTTTCATTTAGCCCTACAGCCTCGTGGAGACAGGCACACTTTCAGACCGATGTTTTCACTGATGCAGTGCTTATTGTTTCCCAGTTTATACACAGTGTGCCATAACAATGTTGATTCTGGCCTGGTCCAGCCTAAGCTTTGAGAAGACTCAAAAATAAGCAGTCAGTGAGTAGTTTCAGTCTCTAGGATTTTGCACACTTGCAGACTGTCCTGTCTTCTGGCCCTTAATGAAGGGTCTTCCCCACACCTATGGTACAATACATAAGCCCAACTTTGGTTGGCATGCTCCTGCTGCAGATCACTCAACATTTACATGGGTAAAATGCTTTCATCATCCTTTCCATGTGTGGGTAATTCATTCAAGTACTGTATACTGCTTTCTATAACCCAGAAATCCGGGGTTTTCCCTGCTCTTTCAGATACTTTCTTCCACTTCTACATCCCCCATGCCAATAGTTGTCTGTGTCTGGATGAGACAGAATTCCTTTCATTAGACTGGCACAAATAGTCAACAGCCTCTAAAATTCTATCACCTCTGATATAGACCTCTGAAGTACCTTCCATTTATCTTAGTCAATGTAAACTGAACTACAGTAACTGAGTTTTTTTCACTGTGTTTTCAGTGATCCTCTGACCATTTCAGATCATTTGGAACCCAGAAGTCTAATACTGATGTTGAATTGTACAAGGATTTGACTTGGTTTTGCCCTTTAATTCTAATAGTTACAATGTAGGCAATAAATTCACACATTAAAATACAAAATGACTACTTATTTTTTAGGAAAGAATTTGCTCCCTATTGTACATGCCTTTTACAACATTTACGCATTTTGCTAGATTGGCTGGTAAGCGTTTCAAGGTGGCTACTTTACATGGAAGCACAATTCAAAACAATATCCTGGTCTTGGACTTCACTTCTGTTGTAATTTACTGCAGTTTAAACATAGAAATGGACAAAATAAATACAATAAATGTTCATGTACTTAAGATAAATGCCTGAGGAATAGAAGAACTGTAATTGCCTAAAGAAAAGAAGTTGTTTTCGTATCCAAATTATTTCCAGTCACATTATAATATCTATTAATTTAATGACTCCGTGGATGTCTAACAAAAAGTTATCCAGTCTACCCTAGAGCCCAGCATAAGCTAAAATTTTAACCTCCACAGGCATCAGCAAATTTCAATATCAACAAATATCAGAGGCCTAGTAGTCAGTCCTGAAAAAATATCTTGGTTTATTTGTTTTGGCTACAGCTCCTTTCCAACTTTTTTAATGCCCTCCACTGTATAAATAAAAAATTTTAAAAAAGCTTGTTCCAAAGTCTATGGGCTTGTCCATGTCACTCTTGGTTAGAGACTGCTATCATAAATCCCTCAGATATCTTTGCTTTCAGGAATGAATAGTAGACCTCTGTCCCTCTTTCCTCAGGTGAAGACCAATTCCGCATGCAAAAATGATTATAAACTTGATAGTCCTTATTGTCTGCACCTAAGCCTTTTACAGTTTTACTATGTGTTTGTGAGAGAAGGGGAGGAGAAGCAAGAGAGTAAAAAACCCAAAACTGCATACTGTAATCAACATATTGGTAGAAAATATACATAGGAGTATGATCTCTGTTTCAGTTTATTTTCTTTTCCCACTTACTTCCAATAATGGTTTTTTCTTGACACAACAGTATGAGATTTTTTGACTCAACAGTATGAAATTAGTGTGGCCTTACGTCTTATGTGGAAAAGATCATCTCATTTTGTATGTAAGTTGGGATTTGGTTTTTTGTTTTATGCATCATGTGATGTCCACATTTACTGAATTTCATTGGCCATTTTATTGCCCTGTCACTCAGACTCAAGAAGTTCTGCTGTTTTCTACAGAAAAAGAAACCTTAACCTCTACTGCCAAAAAATCTTTGCTGTAGAAGCAAACTTTCTAAGTCCACGTGTGAACTTTACTTCTTACACTTTGGCTGCTCAGTTTTGTTGTATGATTCTGTGACCAGTTTCACTGAAACTCTTTAAGAAGTTCAACTTAATGAAATCACTTGATCTTTCACTTCCTCAACACTCTGAAAGTTTTTGTGAACCTTTAAAAAAAGAAGTTGGTTTTCTGTGAGCAAACCACATTTAACTGAGTCATTAACTATAGTTTAACTAATTTGCCAAGTATAAACATTGCTCGTGCCTTCCCTGAATCTTTTCTTAAACCAGTGAAATCACATTTGCTACTCTCCACTTGTATTAAGGAACTTTAAAGAAGGCGATGACACACAGCTGCTGTGACTCAGTTTAGAAGCCTTGAATAAATACCATTAGGTTCTCATTTGTGCTAGTGCTCATTCTGTTTGAACTACAATCTCTTCCATAACTTCTGTTTCAGTCAGTTCCCTTGAGAAGGTGCCCACCAGGAAAAATTAGACCATGATAATCTTCTCTGTTTCTTCGTGAATGCTAATGAAATGGGTTCATTTTTCATCTGTGTTTTATTGTCTCTGAATGTTTTGGATTTTTTTTTTTAATAGCTTAATCATCACTAAGTCTAACAGACTACTGTTACTGACTTGTTTAACAAATATTTATTAACAGGTTGGGGGTTTTTAATCAGTTAGCTCTTTCTCCAACTCTTTTTGACCTCCTTTAATGCAATGTTTTTACACTTAATCTGTCAGTGTTTCTTGGAGTCTTATTTCATGTTTCATTTTTATTTGGACTTGAGTTTGGCTTTCTGAAGGAACAGTTCTTATATGTAATAACATCCCTTTCCTTCAATTTCCTGTCTCCTCTCTGAAAATTTTCTGTACTGGCAGTATTGTTAGCCCTGTATTTCAAAAATGGCATTCTACAACAGCCTGCATGCTATAAAGAGTTGAATTTTCTCATTTTCTTCTTAACAAGCTCTCTTACTGTTATATAGTCTCCATTGTAGCCTAGCAAATATCCAGGCAGTATCCNATCCTGTACTTAAGGGGGTGTTCACGGGACCCCGGGGGGGTTGTTCCAGACCTGTGCTGGGGGCAGTCGCTGGCGGAGTCCCTGCCGGGCTCCGGCCATGTGCGGCTGGGGGAATAAAATCTGAAAACATCTATCAAATATCATCTCCTTGATTCTTCCATGGGCCAAGGCTGTCTCCCAGGGAAAGGTTGCAGCCACCCCACTGCAACAAAATACTACTCTTTTCTATTTAGATACTGTAATTTCATTATGTACAATGTTTGATACTTGTTTAGATATGTAGTTAATTAGTGTGATTTGATTTTAAGAACACCTGACATCTAATAGATACTCTTCCATCACTGCTATGGCCAAATCTGTTCCAGGATGTTCCAGGATGACACTGACTGACAGTATTCCACCAAGTTTCCAATATGCCTGTTATATCAATTTCTGCATTTAGGAGCAAACATACAAAGTTTTCTTACCTAATTATTTGCTTATTTATTTCCTTACCCTAGCATTCATGAAGAAGCACGCATAATATAGTGTTGGTTCTTCTTTTGCAAACAATATCAACAGAACTGCCTTTTTACCTATTTAATTACTTTCATTCCCTGACATGGATGTCTTTTAAGCATACCAAATTTCCACGACTTCATCAATAATAAAAGGCATTTATTTCTACTCGCTGTTCCCCAATCTTCATGTAAAATATATGGAAGATAGGAACAGAGTCCTTGTAAAACTTTCTCATGTACGCAAATGAACCAAAATAGAAAAGATCACAGAAAGTCTTCAATGTTTAAGAAAATAAGGAAATTCACAGACATCTCTGAAGACTCTCTTTTAGATTTCAAGGATTTCCAAAATTATTAGAAGTATCTGTGTGTGCATGTGTGTTTATCAGTATTTTGTTAGCGTTACAATCATTACTCTTTTAATAAAGCATCACACATAGGTTATTTAGTAGCAGTAGACCAAAATAAGAAAATTAATTTTCCAGTATCTTTGTCTATCTCTTCAAAGAGGAGTGAAGGCCTTGAAGCTAAGTCTTGCAAATACTAATATTTCTGCTTTCCTTTGTTCTACTTGTGAATCGTGAAGCCAGTTTTACCAAAAATTTAAGAGGAATTATTTCTATAGGTCTTTCCCAAAATAGAATAAAAATTGGAAATATTTTAAATGGAAAAAGGCCTACTTTACTAGAATAAAAGAATAAAGGAAAATGTTATCAAACCTTTTTCAAAACCATATTAATTGTTTGGTTTTAAGTGACTAGATTAATGACCCTGAACCACTGTTTTAATTTATAATACTATAGCAGTATAGGTCACACTGGAACACTACCAGTCATCTGTCTCTTATTTTCTAATTCACTTTTATAATAAAGCTAATATGTGACAACCTAGAGATGCTAAAGCAATTTTAACAAATGTTCATGCATTTATAGTGGAAATTTCATATAGGCTGTCAAATTATATATTCAATAAGTTTGTTTTTTAATGAAATGTCTATCTTTATTAAATATGTATTAAAATTAATAAAGGTAAAAGATGATGTTCACTAAGAAATTAGACTGATTTAAATGTGTCTGACAAAGCTCTAGAAAAGGCATCAGCTACTCAGCACATTATTACATACATATATTACAATAAATATATATATACACACTAAAATGCATTAGGAAAACAACCACATTTACTCAAAGAAACAGTTAATATTTCACATACGTTCATATCCTTCAACTAATATCCCTAAGAAGTGGAAACAAAACCATGTTAGCCTATGTTAAGTCCAGCTATGACACTGTTACATATCCTGCTATAACATATGATTCTTTATACATTCCTACTATCTTGGTAAAGGCAATTATTCTACAGTATAAGACCAAAATGAACTTGTAAAATATTATTGCAGTAGTTGTAAATGGTACAACTGTCAGTACTGTGCTGCTAATTATGTCCACAAAGTAATGATTATTTCACCTCAGCTACCTGGGTGTTTCTAGCATGCTAATACATTAAGCTCTTAGTTACGAAAATCAAGATATTAAATACTGTCATGTAGAATTAACCCACACTTTAAGTATACTCTAAAATTTCCTTGGCTTTTGAAACATGTTGTACAGTAGCAAAATGTTGGGTCACTCTTCTGTTGGGTCACTAATCACATTCCTGCTTTAGGATATACCAAGAAAAGGGAGCTAATGGAAACTACTTGGAAGAGAATGACTTTGAAAATACACTAATATTGATTATAAGCCTTTACACATAGGGCACTTATGTGTCATTCAATAAATGGTTTCTAATTTTTGAACACAGACACAATTGTATAATGAATAGAATATTTCAATATTGTCTTGTCTACTCTGCTTTTGAAATGTTCACTAAATATTTTGTATTTGCTTGTAAAGAAAGATAGATTTTCAGATTTCAGGTTCTCTGCTGCCTGTAGCTGAGAAGATCAATATAAGAGATGAATTTTATTCCATTTTTTATACTGCCTGTAATTGTTTAACTCCAGCCAGCTAGGATCACAGAGGTTCTTTCACTTCCTCCACACTGGGATAGTGGAGAAAATCACAAGAGAAAAAATGAGAAAGCTTATGGATTGAGATAAAGACAGTTTAATAAGTAAAACAAAGTACAGCAAGGAATACATTCACCACTTCCCATTGACTGGCAGGTGTTCAGCCATGTCCAAGAAAGCCGAGTTCCATCATGTAACTTGGGAAGACCAACACCATCACTCCAAATGTCCTCTGTGGTTTCCTTCTTCTTCCCTAGTTTTTTGTTGTTGGGTACCAGCAAACTGCTTTATAACGTGTCTGAGATGTTACATATTTTAATGTAATTTATTTTTAAGTATGATATTATTATCATTAAATTCACTTTCTTTGTACATGGTTAGCATTTTGAAGTGAGAATATTCTGCATATGTTCATGAAATATTGTATGAATGGGCTATGATTCATTACAATACCTGAAATTAATTTTATTGCCATTGCTGGCATAGGATTGAACTATGCAAACACCTGGAGATATGGTTAGACATACTTATATGATTAGTTCCACTTCCCAAGTTCTGTAGAATTTTGTCCATTAATTTCATAAATCAAAGGACTTGAAGAAACATGTCTGTAGGTAAGCCTGACAGAAAATCTTGGGTCAAAAAATAAAGGCTATTAGTGTATTGCATAAAAGTGTTAAGCTTTATTTAGTCTAAAGAAGATAGGGCATAATTAATATTTATTGAAATTATTCTACAGGTAAAGAAATTTTCCATCCTTAATAGGCTCATGTAACACAAAATCTTGTTATGAACTTAAAAATAAAAAGGTTTCTCCCCAGCATCCTTGAACATGGCAAATATTACCTAGGGATTTAAATTCTCCTCCCTGCAGGCAGTTTGTCCAAGACCTTCTGTAATATTCTTTAGAGGATTATAAAAACTTGCCTAAACACAGCACACGTTGCTTGCCCAATCAAACGCTTGGATGAAAAACTTCATTCTGTTATTAATGTGACTCTGTTAGAATATTAATGTAGTTTCACCTTTTGATTTGAATAAGCTAATCAGAGGAAGAGTTGTTATGCAGCTTTTCTTTGCCCAGCTCAGGCAAGTCTACATGATATTCAGTTTATTAAGGGGTTACTAGTTAATCTGCCTCTAGTGTTTATGAAAAGCCTTCCACCATCTCACACTGTTGTTCCAGTAACTCTAGCTACGAATCATTATTATCAGGTGAGGCTTAAATTGCTTAGAAGCCTTTCTCAGGTTCCTTGCTTTTGTGTGTGCTTATATTGTATTTTTGTTGCATATAATAAGGCAATGCACTGGGTTCCAAACTAAGACTGGTACAATAACTTTACCCAAGAATTTCCAAGGTATATGACACAATAATCCCATGAAAAACTGCTGAAACCTCAGCATTCTAGCACCATAGTGTATAATTCAATATATCATATGTAATTTTTTGATGGAGAGGGTAAGTTGCTTCTAAGAAAAGGATAATTTTGTACTTTTCTTTTGTCAGTTACATGCGAAGATATATCTGTACAAATTTTCATTGTCACTACCAATCAATAGAATTTTTCAGATTTTTCTTTTCTCTCTGTCATTTCATATGTCTTAAGTTGTCTAATGGTTTGCATACTTTCACAGAAATGTTGTTAGGATGCACTGAGAGATTTTTTTAAAGCCATCAGTGCAATAGATCAGCATGACTGAGTGGTTTTATTTATGGTATTCATTGGTTCAGCATGAAACACAGTACATATTTAAATTGTATTCATTAAAGAGTTTTCACATAAATATTTAAAGTGAGAATAGAAAGCCCTTAACATAAGTTAAATGGCCCTATGGGAGAAGAACTATTGCTTGAAATTATGCAATCTATCAATCTTAAAAATAACCATGCTCTAGGAGAAGACAGTGTGTCTATCAAACAAATTTCTATAAGGTGTATTAAAAAGCAAAACAGTTCCATTCCTACATATATTATTTATTGGACACTGATAGCTTGTTTCAAAAAAAATTAACATAAAAAGGCATATTTGTAGTTCTTTCCTTTCTCGCCCTACCCTGCCCTACTTTACTGAATTCATATGTGGCATTTTTTACTTTTAAACACATTTTCCTCCCTGTTTCACCTCTTTTTTCCTTCCTCTTTTCACCCTAAATGAATGCTGATCAACATACATGCACAGAATAGTCACTTCTTTACTCTGCCTACCTTTTTGTATTTCCTATTTGTAAATTGCTTGGAAAGAATTGATGGGATCCTGTTATTTTTATTTCTACCTGCCCCTAAAGCATGGAGATTCACGAAGAATTCAAAACTTTGAAAGATCTGTAAATATAAATTACTGTAAATTCTCATTAATAAGGAAAAATATAATTTGAGTTACTGAAAATAAAGTCTATGAATGTTCATAACGAACAAAATTATTCTTCTTTCTCATTTTATTTGTTTGTTTTCAATTGTCTATTTTTTCATGTGATGAACAATATCTGTCATAAAACTGTAGCTAAATTTTTCTATATATGGGCCTTGCTGACTAATTGTAAGCATTTGTGACATGCTTTGCTAATAGGATTATATATCTGTTTTATTAATTTGGCAAGTCATTTCTTGAGAGCAGAATTTTAATGCAAATTAACAGGATTAATTTTGTGGCAGAATTATGCAAAAATCTGCAATATAATAAAAGACTCTATTGTCAAATATATTTGGTATAGAAAATTTTAGTCAGTATAGAAAATTTTAACAATAATACTTTGCTTTATAGTATAGGGAGGAGTGGCAGACTTGAGAGAAATAGAAGAAAGAGTTAGGTTAAGATTTCACATTTACTAGCATAAATTGTAAGTAACTTTATTGAACTTAAAACCACTAAGAGGGAAGTCTGAATTTAGGAAGACTATACACAGACAATCCATCGGATTCTGTGCTTTCCCGGGGGGACCTTCACCACCAAGAAGACCAGCAAGGCCCATATATAGAA
>VYZQ01016280.1:33320-54961 GCA_013400655.1 Mystacornis crossleyi | reverse complement strand
TTACATCGAATATATAAAAAATATTTTAAAAAAATAAATAAATCTGTAGATTATATAACTTGCACTATTTTTTTGCAAACAATACACCCAAGTTACTGGCTTTCAAATTTTCTGACAGCTGTCTCATCCTACAAAACAATACAGAAATTTGTTCCTTTCAGATCAGTTTCCCCTTACCTCCCTGGCCCAAATACTGCATGAAATTTTCTTTTAAGAGCAAAAAATATAAATGAAAGAAGTCATCCATCTCTCTCTAAGAAGAAATTAAATAATTAACTCCTGACTTTTTTATCTGCATTGAAGGAATATGTCCCTCAAATCCTCAAGTTCTGTTGATCTTGAGAGCTATTAGCCTTGCTATACTATACAGACTAACAGCTGAAGATCAGAGCCCAGGGAATTAGGAAATAGAGAATATTTGTTTCTGCTTTAGTTTTTTTAGTGTTTTTTACCAGTTATTTTCAATTGTCATCCTTTCAGAGATCTCCAGATTTTATCTCTTTTTCTTGTAAGTTTCTCATGTGACCCTAGTTAGAATGTGCATAGTTAGCATGACATCATTCTATTCAGGATTTTTAAAAAGGGAGAGGAGTGGGAAGAAATTAGGCTAAGTTGTAATCATGGTGGAGGAAGAATGGCATGTGTCCTGTCAGCTGCGCTGACAGAGGATGGTCCAGATAGGATGTCCCGTGCTTCTTCAGTAATCTAATAGAATTTTGACATACAAACATTTGGGAAATGCAACTCGCGTTTATACTTTTTGCCTTTTTTTCTTTCCACAGTCATTAAATTCCATATAATTCTTCTTCTTCCTCCTTCTATGTAATTGCTTAATAATTTCCTGCAGAAATATTTAATTCATAGCTTGCTCCTTCCTTCTACACATTTCAAAACTGCTTGCCTGACCTTTCACTTTCTCATGACACACTGCAGTGCAGTTTCAAATCTCTTCTTCAATTAATCTGCATGGGGGCACAAGTAAAATACAAAGTTGGGAATTGGATTGCAATTTCTGTGTTATTACTACTGAGCAAAGGCCAGCAACCTCATGTTTCTTGCATTAGCTGGCCCCTGCTGTTTCACTTAAAATCCATTTGTTTGAAATGATCAGGTTATAGAAATTAGACTCAGAATTTTAAATGTTTAGCTAAAATATATACAGTGATGAACTGCTCTGTTAAAAAAGAATCCACTTTCCCCCAAAAAGCCCACCCAAACCCCTATCTTTGGATAGTTTCCTTCAACTCTAAAATAAATAGCTGCAAAGACTCAGAGTTTCAGTACAGAGTAAGATAGTATGTGCATTTTTCTTAAAATTTGCCAGTGGAAACAGATGGCATAACAAATAAGTAGTCATTATTCATTAGAGTTCCTGCAGGCAAAACTTATAAAATATACAGGATATAATGTCAATTCCTTTCCTGGAAAAAAAAAAAAATCTTTGTAGAAATTACTTTTTCATTTGTTTTACCAAAAAAAAAATTTAAAAACACCAAAAATGAGATAACACTGAAAAATGTCTTCGGACACTGTTAATTATTTGTTGGGTTGCTTCATGAACTGGAGGCATTTCACCATATAATAGAATAATGAAAGCCCAACTGCTAGCACCCAGGAAGAAAATTCTACTGACTTTACTTCACTGTTCCAGGACCCAGCAAAAACACTTCACAAAATATTCTTCACACCTAAGAAGGATGTTGATGATTTTCACAATAAACTAAGAAAATGGAAATTTTTTTATACATAGCTACATTTTCCAAGTACTGTACATCAAATGAACCTTTTAGAAAATAATGAGCTCAATTCCTATTTTAGTAACAAAGTGGTAAATCAGTTCTAACTTATATTAATTTAATTCAGTTGAATTTTCTGGGAAAACCCAGGATAAATGAAGCAGTATTTGGCTGACAGTTACCATCTCAGCTTCAAAGGCTATTCCTGGTTNTCAACAGTGACTGGCCTTTGCATTTATTTCAACTGGGTGCTCATCCAGGATAGCTCTGCCCAGGGGCGGTCCTGACAAGAGAAGTCCTGTGGAGACCACTTCTGGAAGCGAGCTGAGCCTGGAGAGTGAGTGGGAACCCACAGAGGCAGAACCGAGGACCCTCTCAGGAGGGAGCTGGGGCCTGCAAGGTTTGGGTGAGTAACTGCNTGGCTGACAGTTACCATCTCAGCTTCAAAGGCTATTCCTGGTTTCCTGGTTCCTCTAAAAAAAAAAAAAATTTTTTTTTTTTTAATTTAGCTAGAAGTGTGCACTAGTCAAGAATATACTCTACCCTGTTCCCCAAAATCTGGTCTGGAGTCACAGACCCTAAAGGTTCCACTATTTTTCAAATCAAGATAAAGCTCTTGAAGATCTCTGTGACTCCAGTTCAAGGTACCATCAGCAGGACTTCCCTGTGTTTATTAAAAAAACTATATTAATTTTACTATTATAACACCCAAAAATTGAATATAACAGTATGTTAAGATCATGACATAGAAACTACTAGTTTGGCATTATCCAGAGTTCTGATTATAAAAATACTTGAGGAAAATTGGTCTGTGTGAGGGAAGAGCTACTTGTAGCAACTAGCTCATGAGTAACAAAGGGTTGTTTCAGCTCATATAACCTCATAAAACCTCATAGAACCTCATAGCTTGGCTCTAGGAAGTTCCAGNCTGCGTGGGTGAGACGGGAGCCAGGAGCCAGACTTCCAAAGCGAATGTGGACCCTGGAGTATCTCAGTTCTCTTGTCCTGTGAGGGGCATGGCTGGGAAATGGGGGAAGCAAGTGGTGACGCTGTGAGAGAGAGCACTCTGAGACCCTGAGGGACCCCCGAAAAAGCCACCAGCCAGGGAGGAGAGGGAACAGGGGTTGAAGGGTAGTGCTCCTTGAATCCTGTCCCCTTGTGCTCAGGATACTCCCATTTCCCTGATGTCGAGGACTTAGGAGTGAGGTCTTGGTCCTGAGACAAAAAGGAGAGACTATAGATCCCACTGTGGAGAGCCCTCTCGGGGAGAGGGAGAAGCACCGCAGGGAGCTGAGAGGGATAGGACCCTTCCCTATTGAAATATTACTGGTCTGAGATCTGTGAGGATAAGCAGACCCCAGACCTGGGGATTGCTCCCCTACCTGGCAGGAGGGGGGGAAGAAAGCCTTAGGGGAGGGGAAGTAGGACCTTCGACTTGGGGATCGGGGATCCTGGAACGAGGAAGGGGTGGTACCCTCAACTCTGGTGAGTGTCCTGGGGCAAAGGTGCTCCTAGAGATGACAAGTCCTTCACGCAGATTTAGGGTGTGGGGAGTAGATCCTGCTGGGTAGGTGTTCCGTTGGTTTTAAGTCCATATTAAATGATTTAAATGAATGTTGAGTTTTTAACTTGTGTGGGATTATTTGTATGTTTTGGGGTTTATTATGATTTTGTAGGATTACGTATTAATTTAAATGTTTTGCTGTTGAGCTGTTGCCAAGATATTGTGTATCATTTTATTTACCAAAACAAAGATTTTAAGGGTTATATTAAGTTCATGTTGGGTTATATAATTTAAGTGAAGTGCATATGAGTTACTGGTTGTAAGTTAAACGTTGTAAGTTTTGATTTGCACTTGGTCGCTGTTGCAGGGTCTGGCAAGTGTGGTGTTGGGGTGAGGCAAAAGCCAAAAATCGCAAAGTCACTTGCCAGCTGAAAAGGTGTAGACGCCATTTTGTTTTAGGGCACCCGATTGTGGTAGAAATTTTGGGAACCATTTTGTTTGTGGGCGGAAGTAGAACAGGAGCCATTTTGGATTTGGGCACTTGTGCACTGGAAGAAGCATCAGATGCCATCTTAAGTGTGGGCTGGAGGGGCCAGAAATGGTGTTGAAGGGGAGCCAACTTGAGTGTCCCGGAAATTGGAAGCTAGATTCGGTGGCCATTTTGAAAAGGGCAGCGTGGGAATTTCCCAGGCTAAACTCCTACCAACGGTGTTATAGAGAGTCGTTAGAGCCCTCACACCCCCACACTAGTGGGACGCCTTTGGCTAGTCTAACAGCATAAAAAGGCTTTGACTATAAATAGCAATGGATTTCCTTTTCTTTATCCTTCCCATGACCCAATAATTATACCCTTTCCCTGACTTCGATTTATTTCTTCTGTAACAGTTATATTATTTTTAATATTCCCTTCGTGGCCATAGTGTATATGATTATTATTGTCATTGCTTTTCATACGGTCAACTCAAATACAAGAATTATTATTATTTTCCCACAACCCTATACTTTTTCCCACAGTTTCTCCTGGTCTCCTGAGGCTCGCAGTTGTTCATTTTGGTTCTGTTTTTTTTTAAATTCAGTTACAATTATCGTTTAAGAAAGAAAGTCATGAGGAGTGAGCAAAAATGGGCCAGTGCATAGGGAAGGAATCAAAAAGGCATGGAGGGAAGAAAAAAAGAAACATATCACCCATTCTTCCGGATTGTCCCCTTGCCGAACTGCTAGCAAAATGGAGTGAGATGGAGTCGTGGAAGGAATTAGAAAAGCCTAAAATGATCTATTATTGTTTAAATATGTGGCCTAATGAAAAAGTGATAGATGGCCCAATGTATTGGCCCTGCTATGGTGCTAAAGAAAAGTGGGTAAGAGAGACCTTATGCAAAGTGGTTAGACAAGAATAGAAACGAATGGTAAGGAAAGAAACTATGCACTGTGTTGGGTGCAATGTTGGGAGGAAATTGAAGTATGCCGAGTGTCCCGAGAAACTAAAGAGATGAAAATAGAAAAAACTCAGGCCCGATGGGACCCATTAGAGTGTTTACCCTCTCCGTCCCCTCCAACTTCTCATCTTCCCTCCCCTCATGCTCCTCCTACACGCATCCCATTACCTCCACCCTCCAAGGTACCTTCCTGTCATGGATTAAAATTATTCTACCAGCTGAGGAAGTGATATCTTCTTGCAAAGTGCTGTTGTAACTTCCTCCAGAACTTGATAGAACCAATCAATTAGCTAATTTGAATATAGACAGCTCTATTAAGCGGCTCAGAGAAGAGTAACGCCTCTGTAAAGAATTCATTTAAAGACAGACAAGGTGGGACTTGCTCTCTTGCTTTTCCGGTCTCTGGCCGTGTAGCTTGGGCCAGACTGGCCAGACCGGCCCGGCCTGCAGGCAGGGTCTGGGGCTGGCCGGGCCTGGTCGGGCCTGGCTGGGCCCTGCCTGCACGAACCTGTGGGGTCGGACTGAGCCATGACCCTGCTCCGTCTCAGCCCTGGCGGGGCTGAGCCATGGCCCGCGGCTTTGTGCGAGCTGAGATGCCCCCCTCCTCTCCACTCCAGCCTTCAAAATGAAACTTTACACCAGCTCCAGCCACGGCTTGGCGAAAACAGATAAGCCCCGGCCGCAAGGGCATGGGAAGATTAACTCCTTCAGTGCTGTAAATTTCTTCCTTAGGGTGATGAAACCTGCAAATACCAATCCTTTCCCAGGTTAAAGGGAAAGGGAAAGGCAAAGACACAGAAGAATGGACTGAAGCCTAGAGAGATGAGATAGGGGTTATGCTAGAAGCTGAAATTCTTTTCTAAGCTATGGTGATGGACTATAATATATTAGAGACTCCCTTGTAATTTCATGACAAGCGTTGGGGGGAAAGAGCTTTCTAACTGTAGCTACAAGCAACAGTGCCTGTGCTACACTGGATAGAGGAGGTGAAGAAGGAAACCTCTGTTCCTAGAGATGAACCAAGGTGGAGGCTCCGCAGGAGGGCCCACCTCGTCTCTGCTCCGAGGAGAGAAACTACCTATGGAAGGACTTTGGAATTTTTCCCCAGGTTTTCTCTCTATAGTGAGCGGGGCTTATCCCAGAGATAAGTGAAGAGAACCTTTGTTTTTTTTGGAATTGCTCATCCTTAAACTATCCCAGTAGTTAAAAGTGAGCCCTCGAAAACAGTTATGGAAAAGCTATAATCGAGGAAAGGGACTCTCACATGCCAACAGAAACCCATCCCGGGCGGCTGTCATGCTGTGACGTTGATGCCAAGAGAAGATTGTTCTTGAGGAAAAGTTCTATAGCATGAGCAAAAGAGACTCCTCTCCCTAAATGGACTGATGAAAGACAGCTATAGAGTGATAAACTGACTGAAATAATATTAAGGTTGTGTCTTTATATTATAGGTGGATGGGGGAGGTGCTGGAGAACAAAAGGGGGTTATTTTGCTTTAATTCCTTTTTATTTCATTTTACTTTTAGTTGTAGCATTAAACTTCTTCATAATCTTTAAAGTTTGGTGCCTGCTTTGCATTCCTCCCTGTTCTTTTCTCACAGAAGGGGAAAATGCGAACAAAACCACTATGCTTCCTTAATGTCGTGCCCTCCCAACTCCGTATCCTCCTCCCCAGTCCTTGCACCTATACCCTCCTCGACCTCTTTCCTCCCTTCTTCCCCTGAAGGACGAGCAACAGATTCAGTGGCCATCACAGGGCCGAAATCTCTCCCAGAAATTCCAAGTGATAATTTAAGATCTCCCACAAGAGAAAAGGCCAACCCAACCGTGATAGGAAACACAGGGGCAAACGAGACACTGCTTACCCTCACGACTCCGGTTGCTTCTCTGACTTCCCTGTCTTCACCTGTGCTACCCTCAAAAAGCCACACGTCATTAACCATAACCATCCCCATACCCTCTCTTATCTCTTTTTCCTACAAGTCCCTCAGATTCCTGATCTGATGCTTTCAGTCTCATGTTACCAACAAACCAGACAGACCTCACCAGTGGTAATATGGGTGGACAAACCCTAGACACAAGGAAAGGAATGACCTCATGGTCAGAGACATCCAGGCTGGAAGGTCCATAGTTGGGCACCGGTCCAAAGTAGGCAATAGTTCCCAGACAGAAGGGACTTGGTTGTTCCTGTTATGAGAAGTCCCCATGGCAGGGACAAGAGTAGGGATAGGTTTTTTTAATGCTCCCTTGACAGCTTTGGAAGTAAGATTGTTTATAAAGGAAATTAGGTCTTTGATGGAAGACCGAGCTGGAGTCTCCCAGCAATTAGACCAGTTCCTAGGACCCAGTGTTTACACCTGGGAAGAGATATACTCTATCCTAACCATCCTATTCTTCTCCAAAGAAGTATAAATGATAAGAATGGCAGGAGTGAAAATACGGGAGTGAGAAAACCGTTTAGGAACCCATGGGGAACACAAATTGCTGTTGGTAGACCCAAACTGGGACCCAAACAATGAGACCGGGAGACAAACTATGAGGGAATATAGAAACTTAATAGTCAGGGGCATCAAAGAGGCAGTTCCCAGAACGAATAATATTAAGTTAGTTTTTGATTGTCATCAGGGCAAAGAAGATTCTCCAGTAGATTGGTTAAACAGATTGAAAAGGAATTTTCAATTATATTCTGGTTTAAACACTGAGAGCCCTCAGGGACAAGCGGTTCTTAAAGTTCAATATGTCACAAGATCTTGGCAGGATATTAGGAAAAAGCTTGAAAAATTAGAAGATTTGCAAGACCGAGGAATCAATGACTTATAAAAGAAGCCCAGAAAGTTTATCTCAGGAGAGGTGAAGAGAAGACAAAGGTAAAAGCTAAGATTTTAATGGCGGCAGCATGAGCGACTAATTGAGGGGAATCAGGGGAGGTAGAGAAAGAACTAACTAAGAGGGAAATAGAAGGGAGTAAATGGATGGAAAAATGTTTTTATTGTGGAGAAAGAAGTCATGTAAGAGCTCAGTGTAAGGTGTGGGAGAAGGATCGGAGACTACAGCAGGAATCACAGAAAGATTAGGGATGTCAAGGGCTCTACCCCCTGGGAACATGCAATCTTTGGAATTTGGAGCCCCTCGTAAACTTGGAGTTGGGACCCCAGGGGGAAGAATTTGAGTTCCTGGTAGATATGGGTGCAGACAAATCATGTATCATAAGGCTACCGAAAGGATGCAAAACTGGGAAGAAGATGTGTCAAGTAATGGGAGCAAAAGGAGAACCTTTTAAGGCTCCCATTATAGAAAATGTTATTATAAAAGGGAATTCTAGGGAAACTGTAAGTGAATTGTTGCTTTTGGCCCGAGCGGGCTGAAATATATTGGGACGGGACTTACAAGTCAAATTACAAATAGGAATAGTGCCAGAAGGGGACCACATGGTGGTACGAATGATGAAATTAACAGAGGAAGAAGAAACTGGAATTAATCCCAAAGTTTGGGCAGATGGTGAGAGTTGGGGGCTATTAGATATCCCTCCAATAGAAATAAAACTCTGAGCTACAGCTCCAAGGGTAAAAATTAAGCAATACCCTACTTCATTAGATGGGAGGAAAGGTCTTTCCCCTATCATCAAGAAACTAATACAGGGCAGTATTTTGGAAAGATGCATGTCACCGTACAACACTCCAATTCTGGCTGTACAGAAGCCGGATGGAACTTACTGCCTGGTACGGGATTTGGGAGAAATAAACAAACATACAATAGCCAGATTTCCGGTGGTACCCAACACCTACACCCTGCTGGGAAGAATTCCCCTGGAGAATAGATGGTTTAGCGTTGTTGATTTAAAACATGCGTTCTGGGCCTGCCCACTGGCAGAGGAGAGTCACGACCTCTTCACTTTTGAGTGGGAAGAACCTGGCTTGGGAGTAAAATTATCACTACGATGGTCCCATTTACCTGAGGGGTTCACGGTGTCCCCCAGCCTATTCGGGCAGGCCCTAGAAGAGTTATTGAGCCAATATGGTCCAAGAGGAGGAACCCATATAATACAGTATGTTGATGATATCCTGGTTTCTGGAGAAGAAAGAACACCTGAAGGGCCACAGTGGATCTGCTCAACTTCCTGGGAGAAAAAGGGCTCAAAGTCTCAAAAAGAAAGTTGCAATTTGTTGAAAATGAACTAAAATATTTAGGACACATAATTGGAGGAGAGTGTCGAAAATTATGTCCAGAAAGAATACAAGGAATCATTCAAATACCCTCTCCTAAGACAAAGCGAGATATTCAGAAATTTCTGGGGTTAATTACTGTAAATTATAGATTGCTGAATATACCAAATCAGTCAAGTTTTTATATCAAAAGCTAGGGGAATCGGAAAGAATAAATTGGATAGATAAGGATGATAAACTGTGGATACAGAAATGCTGCTTGCAAGAATTTTTCTTGCTTCTCTCTGGTCCCGTGGGAGAGAAAAGCCTCTCATGAAGGCTATCAGTAAAGTTATTGTAAACTGTGAACACCTGCAAGTTGTTTATAGCTTAATAGAGAAAATATTTTTGCACATAGCTTGACCAATCCCCATGAGGGATGGTTAGAAAACTGAGCAATTTAACTATGAGAAGTTATTCTATAAGACAGCTGCGAAAAAAAGAAAATAAAGGACTTTTGATGCACCATTCCTGCCTGCTGGATCTCTCTGTTCTCCCTCCTACTACTGCGGAACATAGTGACAATAAGCACTTTGCAGTCTTAAAAGAAAAACTGGCCAGAACCCCAGTACTAAGCTTGCCAGATCCAGAGTGGCCTTGAGACCTGTTCACAAATGTAGAAGGGGATGTAGCTTATGGAGTTTTGACTCAAGATTGGTGTGACAACCGGAAGTCTGTGTAGCTTACGTCTCCAAACTTCTGGACCCAGTGGTCAGGGGTTGGCCCCAGTGCCTTCAAGTTGTGGCAGCAACAGTAACTTTGGTGGAAGGGAGCTGGAAACTCGCTTTCAGGGGGAAGCTGAAAATCCATGCACCCCATGACCTTAAGACATTACTAACCCGAAAAGCAGGACAGTGGTTATCCGATAGTCGATTGCTAGCTTATGAATTAGTATTATTGGATCTGGACCTAATAAAGCTAGCCACCACAAACCCCCGTAACCCCGCCCAATTTCTACCGGGATTTCCAAATGAAGAAATGGAACGTGGCTGTTTGCAAGCAGTAGATCTTCAAACCAGGGGTAGGGAGGGGTTTGCAAGAAGTACCCTTGTGTAATGGGTTGAACCTATGTGATTGACAAGTTTCTGAGGCAATCGCTGTTGTGGTTTTGCAGATAAAAAACCCAAGCAGGGTGGGAATTTCCTCTTTTATCTTTTGGGCCCAAGGACCGAGGGGTGGTCGAGGGTGAGGGGCCCCAAGGCCTGGGCCCGGGTCTGGGCCAGGCCCTTCTCCTCGACCCCTCAGCGCAGTGCGGGGCCAGCTCTCCCCTCCCAGGGGTGAGCTGTCCCTGCTCTGCAGGCAGTGTCTGGCTGAGGCCACATGGCTGAAATAAAGTCATGGAACCACCGGGACTNAAAAAGTGTTTTTAAAGGTTTGCTTTAATCTCTTATCAATCCTTTTTCTATTCTGTTAATAATAAACTTTTCTGTTATGTTACAACTGTTTAAGTGTGAACCTTGTTTTGCACTGAAATTTTTTTTTTACATTTTCCCCAATGAATCCATATTCCACTTATACACATAATTAGATTTTGTGTGTTTGGCATTTAAAGCAGCGTCAAACCATGACACCTTGTTAGTAGGAAGGATACTGTTTGTAGACGGGTCGTTCCAGGCAATAGAAGGAAAAAGGAAATCAGGATATGCAGTGGTAGATGGAGAAGATTTACAAGTATTAGAAAAAGCCAAACTACGCCCTAACTGGTCTGCCCAGATATGTGAGCTGTTTGCATTAAAAAGAGGACTGGAGGTACTAAAAGGAGACCTAGGCACAATATATACTGACTTGAGGTATGCATTCGGGGTGGCACACACATTTGGAAAAATCTGGATGGGAAGAGGATTCCTAAATTCAAAAGGGAAAGGATTTGCTCATGAAAGATGGTCCAAGAGGTGTTGGAAGCATTACAAGAACCCAGGGAGGTAGCAATAGTCCATATAAGGGGACACCAACGTGGGGATTCTTTGGAAGTGAAAGGGAACACCCTGGCAGATCAGGTAGCTAAAGAGGTGGCTGTGGGAGAAGAAATGATTTTTGTTGCATGGATGGGGGAACTAGATGAAATGAAAATGGGAACCCTGCAGTTGAGTGAGAAGGAACAACAAGCAATCCTATCAGAGGGAGGAAAACAAGATGAGAAAGGCAAATGGATAATGCCAGATGCGTGCCAGGCACTCAGTAAGGCCTTGTCCCTGAAAATCTTGAAGGGCTTCCATAAGACAACACACTGAGGAACACAAGTGCTGTGTGACCATTTTCTAAGAACCTATGTTTGCCCAGGGGTCTTTGAACTGTCTAGAACAGTGACATGAGGCTGCCTCACCTGCCAGAGGGTTAATAAAAAGACTATAAGAAGAGCATCTCTAGGCGGCAGAGAACTGGCCCAATGACCTTTTCAAAAAGTACAGATTGATTTTTCAGAATTCCTCCAGGTTCAGCATTATAAATACCTACTAGTAATTGCAGATCATCTTACACACTGGGTAGAGGCATTCTGAACAGTTAATGCCTCTGCCCAAGTAGTGAGCAAGATCCTGTTAGAGCAAGTGATCCCCTGATACAGGTTAATTCATGTAATTGAATCAGATCGGGGTCCACACTTTATATCTCGGGTATTGCACTCCACTATGGGACCATTAGGGATCAAGTGGGATCTGCACACCCCGTGGAGGCCTCAGAGTTCTGGGAAGGTAGAAAGAATAAACCAAATACTGAAAAACTGTCTCACTAAATTGACCATTGAAATTAAGATGAATTGGGTAAAATGCCTCCCCCCAGCGCTGTTTAATATTAGAGTTAGACCTTGGACAGATTTGGGTGTGTCGCCCTATGAAGCCCTCTTTGGGCTGCCTCTTCTGATCTCCACAACGACAGCTACCTATGAAGAGGGAGAAAAGAGAGTGACAGACTATAATAAAATTATTGGCAAGGCATTTGAAGACCTCAGGAGACGTGGCTACCTTCCTCAAAGCAGTTCGATAGACTTTAGAACATGGAAAGAGACCCCGTTACCGCCACAATGGGAAGGACTATACCAGGTCTTACTGACCACAGAGACAGCGGTACGAACAGCTGAAAAAGGCCAGTGTCACTCCACTGGAGTCAAAGGCCCAGTACCACCCCCAGCTGAAGAAGACAAGAAGTGTTAAATTTTCCAAGTTAAAAGTTGCTGAGTTAAAATGCGTTCATGTTCCCTTGTTAAAATGCTTCCCTTTTGTTTCAATTCTAGGAACCTCCAGAGCTTTATAAACATAGAGCCCTCCCCATTTAAGTGAAAAAGATTTGACCCCAAAATTTATCTAACAGGGGATAGACACACTATGGAACTAAGCTAAGGACGTCAAGAGAAGACCATTAGAAGCTGGAGCAGAACCTGGCCGAATGACCGTAAAAAGGAGAAGAAAGATCATCTGACCAGAAGAAGTGAGGGAACGGAGAGGATGACTCTCCAATGAGTCCAGCAGCTAGGATTGGTCATTATACTCTCTCTCACTACTATGACGAAGGCTGACGAGGAACGTGATAAGTGCTACTATCTGGTATACATGGGAGATACCTGAGGGTATGTCCACAGAGTGCATAGCAGCATTAACTCCATGTGTATCAATCCTAAGGAAGTAACCATGTGTAAAGAGGAAGGAAGGACTTACTGGTTAGCAGAAAACAAAGGATCCTTTGAACCAAGAATAAACGGGGTGTGTCCTACCAAAGAGCTCTGGATGTGCACCGAAAAATGATCCAAGGATCTCCGCAGGCCAGGACAAACCAAAAGGTTTGGATATCATCAAGGAGAGAGAAGTAAAAGGGATTTTACCAAGGGGAATAATGGCCCTGGCGTGGGATGGGAGAAACCTATTTCTGGATTTAGTCGAAAGAATTAGTCATGAATTAAACATCAGTAATTGTTGGGTTTGCGGCAGTACTCAAAACACCTAAGGATGGCCTTGGGAGGGAATGGCCCTGTCTGCAAGGGAGATAGCAAAAATAATGACCACTGTGGGACCTCCCATCTCAGGCCCTAGGGACTACGGAGAAACATGGGACTCTCCAGAAAGCAGTTATTGAGGAAGAGTGCATATGGCTAAAAGGGAGGTTGTACATGGGGCAGGTGTCAATGCCATGCAAATGATATAAAATTATCAAAAATATGAGATCAAATGTTTGGTGGCTTCCCAAAGCACCAGATTTGTATTGGTCTAACAAAGGGGGGCAAGGCTGTTCATATATTAAAGTAAGAGAGTTATATGAATGTATCATCCGAGAAGAGAACCCCTTTAAGGCCATCCCACATGTAGCTAAATTTTGGGACCAGCCAGAGAATACCAAAGAAGGGTATTGGGTTGCCCTAAATGGACTATAATGGATATGTGGTAAAAAGGCATACGCCTCATTAGCTCCAACCTGGAAGGGGAATTGCACCCTAAGGACAATCCGTCCCTCCTTTTTCCTCCTCCCCTGGAAAGCTGGAAAGATTCTAGGAACCCTCCTGTATGATGACATTAAAAGAGAAAAGAGAGATATAACAGGCATGTATAACACTCAACAGTGGTGGAATGAAATCTGGACTCCAGAAAAGATAATAGAAACCTATGGTCCTGCAACCTGGGCACAGGATGGTTCCTGGGGATATCGAACCCCTATTTATATGCTAAACAGAATAATCCACCTACAAGCCCTGTTAGACGTAATTGCAAATCATACTACCCTAGCAATCGACCTGCTAACTACCCAGCAAGATCAAATGCGTACTGCCATATACCAAAATCGATTAGCTCTTGACTATCTATTAGCTGAGGAAGGGGGAGTATGTGGGAAATTCAATACATCTGAATGTTGTTTGGAGATCAATGACCAAGGGGAAGTCATTAGAAACATCACTAAAGAAATTCAGAAACTAGCACATGTACCTCCTCAAAAATGGACCCCTCTATTCAAAGGTACTTGGCAGGAAAAGTGGTTCCAAGGGAAGTGGTGGAAAAAGGCTTTAATAACTGGGGCATTTGCTTTTTCCGGACTAATCTTTCTCCCTTGTGTCATTCCATGTGTAATATGGTTGGTAACCTCCACAGTAAAAGCAGTCTTGGAAAACACCTCAGTGGTGCAACAGTCCTTGGAAAAGATGTCGGAGGAAAAAGTGGAACAAATCCTCCTGATGAAAGGGAAAGATCCACTCCCTGTGACTCCTAGAAGTCAGAAAAAACTGGACAAGCAGTACTGGAAAGGGAAAAAACTTTATGAAAACTATGAGAGCCCAGTATGAGCCAACTCAAGATGGACTAAAACCCACAAACAACTAAAACATTTTGATGCAGGCATCACCCAATCAAATAATTAGAGGGGGGAAATTGTTATAAATAATTTTCTAGCGGTCTCGGTTGTACAGTTTTGGGTCTGGGTTTTCTCATTTCAGGTTGTACGGTTTGGGTTTGGTGGGGAGAAGAGGAGGGGCATTGCAGTCCCTTCCGATAGACAGCATCAGTGGCCAATCGTCTCTCAAGTCCAGGTGATGGTAACAACGAATCACCCGACACCTCGTGAGGCAGGAGGCGGACCCCGGACATGAGACAACCCAGAGCCTGGGGGCGCAAAAGACTGGCCAATGGACAGTGAACTTGAGGGGGGAACCAATGGGAAGAGTCGGTGGTTGCATATAAAGGAGGCACTCAGGAGAGACTGGGTCCTGTGGCAGCAGTCCGTTGCACCGAGTGTGCCTCAGTGCGGAGAAGGGCTACTCCCCTCTCCTAGCTCCCCGGATTTGATGTAATCCTTGTCATTGGATGTTTATTAAACCAGTTAACTCTGTTCAACGGTGACTGGCCTTCATGTTTATTTCACAGATGGTGCCTTTCCAGACACTAGGAAGATTATCAGAGTATGGTTGAGGTTGGAAGGAACCTCTGAAAGACATCCTGTCTAACTTTCCTGCTCAAGCAGGTTCTTTCAGAGCAGACTGTGCAGAACCATATAAAGTGGGAAAGCATAGCCTACTAGAATAGGGGCATTAAGAATCCTAGCTATTTCATGCAGAACTGACAGCACAGACAGAACTACTCTGGAGAATATCTCCTTTGGGTGAAAATAGTAACAATACTTTGTATTTATTTACTTGGAAAGGATTGTTCATGGATGTACCAATGTTATGGAACATAGTTTTAAGCTGTCCCTATATATTAAATTGCCCCTTAGCACCAAATGAAAGAAAACCAGTAACAAACAATGATTAGTGATGCTGCCTGCAAGCTGCCCAGGGGCTGCGCAGTGTCTAACTGCAGGAGGTGTCCTTACAGGACTTAGCTGCAGTACAGCACATGGAGCTGGCTCCCCTGCAAGGAGCAGGCTGCAAGCTGATTGTAAAAGGAGCGCTGGCAGAGGTGAAGGACGAGGGAGGGACTCCCTGCGTGGTTTCCAATCCTTTATTGCAGGTGAAGCATAAGAGCAGAAGAGCAAAGAACAAAGCTGTGCAGGGGTTTTTGTAGCGGGGTAAAAAGGGGAGGAGTAAAGGGTTGCAACCAATGGGGTTTGACAAACTGGGAGGTGACAGGGGGAAAACATGCAATGGGGAAAACTCAGGGGAGGGTTCTGTTTGAATTAACAGGTACCGAATACAGCAGAACCTTCCAGGAATCATACATATTCCATAAGAGATGTGCATAAACATAAGGGTATACATAAAACTGGGTGGGAAGATCTTAAACCAACAGTGGAACAATATGCCAAACACAGTTCCCAGGGGAACATGGGAACTCGCTGTGACTGAGATGTTAAACCTCGGTGCCTTGGGAGCTTGTCCACTAGTAATTTGTTTGTGTGGACCCTGTGGCTGCTGTCACATGTACTGCAACAGATTAGCCCTTTACCTTTTTTTTTGCTTTGCCTTTTTTTAATAAAAATCACAGAATGGACCTAAATAAAAATTATTTACAAACTTTTATTAATTTGCCTCATTTCAAGAATAAAACAGAAAAAAATTGATTTCTCCTCAACTGTTTATGCAAAACCAATTCTACAACTTTTAGCAAATACTTTCATGCTAAGAAACCTGTTTCCTTAGCTCTCTGGTCAAACTGCTACAATACCAGTATTAAGAAAATACCCACTTTTATGGAACATTTGAAACGACTGTGTTTTTCTTTGATAATTTGCAGACTAACATTGAAAGAGAACTAATGCCTTTCCATGTTTTGTAATAAATGATGGAGGGAGAATGACATTTTAAAATCCCTCACTCAACAACAAACTAATGAATCATAATTAGAGTAAGTTCTTCAAAGCTTTACCAGCTTAATACTTTTTTAGGCTTTCTTTAGACTGACTGCATCTAAGGACAATACAGAGAGTTACTTTTTTTTCTTTTTGGTTTATTATTCTGCATAATAGACAACTCTTTCAGA
The DNA here is from genome assembly GCA_013400655.1 of Mystacornis crossleyi. NCBI lineage: Eukaryota > Metazoa > Chordata > Aves > Passeriformes > Timaliidae > Mystacornis > Mystacornis crossleyi. The sequence goes on along the minus strand of VYZQ01016280.1, from coordinate 38,692 downwards.
CAGTAAAGAATCAGTGTTGACAATCCCTTAATTATCAGAGCCTTCAAGGGATTTACAAAGCCCTATTGGCTGCCTTTCATAGCTAATTGCAGCTCTATTTTCCTCCCTTCTGTTTTGTTTTCCTTTCAACATGGTGAAAGAAAACAGTCACAAAGTTATCTAGGATCCTAGTCAAGAAGCTGCATCCTTGAAAAGCAGCAGAATTTGGAAAAGTGAATTAAAAGACAAAATTAGCTGCGACTAGTTCCTAATTGCATCTCCCATTTACTCATCTCATGGTTTTGGCTGAGCTTTTTTCACCCTTCTGCCTCAAGTTTTCATTGCTGTAAAATATGCATAACATTTCCTCATTGCTGTTTCTGGGACAGAGAATACTTAAGTCGTGATGCTTACACAGTGCTTTGAATATGCACTATGCTATGTAAATTATATATAGTTTCAAAGACTCGAATTCTGTATTTAGAATATTCTGAACTCTGAATTAAAAGAACCTCCTAGTGACAGGCTGATCAGGTGAATTTGTCACTTACAAAACTGCCCTACACTAAATTTAGGAAATGAAGGAAACTAGTAAGGATGCCACAGTACTCAAAGTAAATTATTTCAAATGATTCTGATTCTGATCTACTACTTATCAGAATCTACTGATTTCAAATGGGGAACGGGCCTAAATGAATTGAACTCCTGCATATTTGAAAGCCATTGTTTTAAACAATGACTTCTTATCAAGACATGATGCTTATACAGCACTTTCCTAGTCAAACTGGTTACATAAAAATAATTTCTGAATAGGGAAAGGCTTATTAAATAATTTATGAATAAATTTTGCTGGTACATTAATATAAATAGGAAAACTAAACCTTTCCATGATATTAGTATTTGTCTCAAAGGGACAGTGATTTACGTTAAAGATAATAAGCTGGTTATCAGACTCAAATTAAACTTATCTGAATATTAAAAATTGTATTTGACAATGACATGTTTTCATTTGGTTCGACCAAACTGAATGCAGCAGGCAAGTGAATAAAGCACGTAAATAAAGATTAGAATTGGAGAAAAATATAATTTATTGTTAGATTTGCCACGGGCTGATTTGCCACAGGCTCATTTCACTACTTGACGGTATTTTTTTTTTGGTCACCCGTGTAGTGGGAATACTGTTACTTATATCCATCGAACAAAAAAAAATTATTTATGATATAAAAAGACTTATAGGAAGTAAGTTACACAGCCCGTTTAAAAGCTATACCCATGCTTTAAACAAAGGGGACTCATATTTCTGTTTACTTGCTGACCACCTGTAGAGCACAGGAAAAGATGAGTAATGTAAACAGGTTTCATTGCCATAGGCAATTAATAGCAAACTTTCTCATTTGTTATCAAACTTTTTGTCACAGGGAGGAAGAAGAGGGAGGGGAAAGAGACGAAGGGAAAAGGAGATGCCTGCTGAATAAATTCCAAATATCAACACTAAACTACAGCTACAGGCAAAGTACAAGAGTACTTTGCAATGAGATGATGTGCAGTACAATTATTGTGGAAAAGAAAATCGGAGGAGTATGAAGAACCAGGCATAAGGATGTAAGCAAGTTTTCTCTCAAACATTCTGACTGTTGTGATAGGAAAGTTGTGATTGGAAGAGAGGGTCCTGTGGAGGTGAGGAAGTGCTGTTCTGAGCCAACTTCCCCTTTCAGTTGCTGGGTTTGCAAGTCTGCCCTGAGAATCATGCTCAGTGTGCTTATACCTCGAGAAGGATTGAATCCTGGGTACCTTACTAAAGGGGACTCAGGGGCTCACAGGCCCTCAGCTCCACACAACTCATTTCGTGGAGTGCTCCAAAAGGCTGACTGTGCATACACGAACAATATGGTGTGAATGGCATGAAAAATCTATTTTACATAACAAGTGTGTACCAGGTAACTAGAAAAGGAAGCTGATAGGTCCCATGTACTCTCCTTTTTGTCCATCCATGATCCAGACTATCCATGGTGGCAGGAAGGATCTAAGGACTGGTGATCTTTTTCTCTCTTTTTCATTTTTAGTCTCTCCTCTTCTGTTTTATCCTGGCAAGTGAGGTTATCACATTCTCCCCCTTACTCCATGCCTGAACTTTGTTGTTAGAGTTGGAAGCTTGTTAAGGTTTGTTCTAGAAGCTGAGAGCTTGTTTGCCAGCACCTCTATATCTCTCTAATTAAATAGGGTGCTAGTTGCTGGAGTTAATACAATTACACAATAAAACCTGAGAGTTCCCTGACACATGGACTGGTTTCTTTGTTCATCCAGATGAAAATTTATAACCAACATCATACCTGCTTCTGGATTGTAACAATGAGTTACATACAAATTTGTGAATTCTTTTAAAGCAGGAAAAATGGGTTTTTATATCAAACACCAAAGAAAGAACTTCTTTGATTATCAATGCAAAATACTTCACAAATATCAATTAAATTTATTCTGAAGTAAGAAAGGGTTGTGTCATCACTGGATGGATTTCCTTATTCTATTCTTAGAATTCAAAGCTGTCTAACAACAAAAATCCAAGTAGAAAGCAAAGCTCAAAAGAAATCTTAGTTAAGTGGGAGTTGTATTCACTCATGCAAATGAGGCATTTCCTTTTCAAGATTATTTTTTTCCCTCTTTCACTATTCACAAAAATCTTTAACTAAGAAAACAAAACCATGATTTTAAAACATATTTATATTCAAATTTCACTGTTCTACAATCTGACAAAAAATTTCATTCCTTGGTAAGGCTACCACAGGCTTTCATGAGGCAGACTTCTGACAGTGTGAAACCTGATTCTTTTAGGCATACTGGTATGCATTTAGTAAATGTGTATACCGAATGTCTTTTAAGGTAGAAGAAAGTTCTGGCCAATTGGACTGAACGCTACTTCATGACAACTATAAATTTTTAAGCTTTAAAGGTTTTCATATTTATTTTTTGAACATGAACAGTAACCTTTTCCTAGTCTTTTACAAAATCTGCTGCAAAAGAAGTTGTCATTTCAAAGGCTGTTTCTGCTCTTGGGATAACATTTTTCTTCTCTCCTCCTTCTACAATAAAAATTAAAAAAAAAACTTTAGTAATATAATATTCTACTCCCTTGAATAGTACTGGTCATCTTCAGGTACATTAACTGTACAACTTGTGTTCTTTTCTGAGCTTCTTTTTGGAACCCTTTGACTTCCTCCCCCACTGCCTCAAATCAGATTAAAAGAATTAATTATAAATTGGTATTTTGTCCACATCCAAATCCTGCAAAGGTCAGATATCCTAGGTATTAGAAACATTGTAGGAAATAGTGATCCAACATAGCATTTTAAAAAACAAGTTAAGAAATAAAGGAAAAAAAAAACAAACAAACAAAAAACAAACAAACAAACAAACAAAACCCCTCAAAGCACAAAAATAAATGTGGTTTTCCTATGCATCATCAAGAATTCCCAGGACTTTCAGTGCACAAAAAATTGAGGTAATTCCAAATTTATTAAGATAAACTTGGGAATGATTATGATATACGCACTCAAGCCAATACTCAGGGTTGACTTTTATGGAGAACTATATAGAAGAAAACTATGACCTTTAAGACTGTATATAATGAATCAATATTTAAGTGTCTGAATGCATTGGTATAGTTACATGTTTATTTCAAGACACAGAAAAATAATTATTTTTAGCCATTTGATACAACTTGCACTGTTCTTCACTTTCTTGTAGGTCCCTGTGGTAGGATTCAAAACAAGTTGTGATTGATCAACATTTAAACACTCTAAAGAGTGTTCTGGAAGGTTGGTCATTAGGTGAGACTGACTATGAAGTCATGTTCATGCACAGAGACCACTGGTTTTCACAAGAGGCAGCTGACGAAATTGGCAAGTGTCTTAGAGATCACATGAAGTATCAGTTTTAGTTGAAGCCTGACAGTGGAGGTAGCATTTCCCCACTTTTTCTGCACAACCACACCAAAGATGTAAAATGCTCCCGGTCCTTAAATTTAGGATTTGCAAATATAGAAAATTAAATTTTGATGTAATTGCCAGCAATAGGAGGAATATCTATTCCACTATTTTGACTATTTTGTCTATCCAGGTTCTGGTACCTCCTTCCCACAAGAGAGTTATGATCATCTGTTGAAGTGCTACTGATCAGTTTATTATGAATAATACAGACAGGAAATGTTATTCAGCATGCCTGGGAAAACGGTTTCGTTTATCTATATAGTCCTCCCTGTCTAGCAAATTAAATAGCATTTCTGCCACCCTTCCCCCTGGAACTTACAGTGAGAGGATGCAGGTTGCTGCCTAAGCAATGATGAATTGATTCATGCACTTTATACTCCTTCACAGTGACAGCAAGGATTGGACATAAATACAGGACCTTCTGCCAAGTGCTGATCTGCACTAGGGTTTCAGCACTGTCTTTACAGTCAGTGTGTTCTCTGCCTTTTGTGCCTGGGTTTAGGGCTGGAGGCATGTTCAGAGTACAGCTAGAGTAGTACATCAAGTAACAGTGCTTGAGATCAACCCACTCCAATGGACAGCTGTTCACTGGCAGCTAGACATTTTCAGCCTCTCGCCAATGTACAGAACATCAAAAAAAAAAAAAATTCACCAAACAAGCAGCACTCCTAGATAGCTAAAACACAGGATTCACAGTACTTGTCCTAATTTAGTTCATGAGCCAGAGTAGACTTTCCACTCACTTATAACATTGAACCATGTTTTCAGGGGGAGTTATCAAATAATTTGTGCATTTGAACAGGTTTCAAGCCCAGGAAGGACATAAAAAGCAGTTGCTTTATACAGGCTTTTTCACAGCAGGAAAAGTCTGTTTCTCTGCCTAAAAGTCTACATTTTCTCCCATTTGGTCTTGTTTGAAAACTTTCAAGGATAAAAAATAAATACTTAATAGAAAGACTGATTTTACTTTATTCCACTCAGGAGGACAGTTCACATTTTTAAAATTTTAAGATTTCAGGGTTTCAGTAGGAAATGACAAGTAGATAGAAAACACTCCAGCTTGCAGGCTTGTACAGTGCACAGGATAATAGAAAAGAGTGGATAGCTTGGAAAGGAAATGTAACAGCTTAGTCTGCTTATAGGTGATACATCTCTTATCGACGTACATCTTGCATGGCCAANTGTCAATATTTCAGTAATCTGTGTGGAAAAGGTAGACTAGCAGTGGCCCTTCATTTCAGCTGCTGATAGTAAATGCCACAGATTCTTCACAGAAACACATATCTCTGGACCAGTGTAACGCCTAAATCCAGATATACCATAAAAGCTTGATAACTTGCTTATCACAAAACTTTTCATTATGACTTAGGTCTGAAATGCCTGGGAAGTCCTTATAATTTTTTGCCCATC
>VYZQ01016280.1:15364-30903 GCA_013400655.1 Mystacornis crossleyi | reverse complement strand
TTTTTTGTTGTTGTTTTTGGGTTTTTTTGTGTTTGTTTGTTTGTTTTTGGTAGTTGTGGTGATTTCATTAACAACAGCTGCAGTTAAAAAACAGAGAATAACTACTTAGACTTTATTTACCTAAAGCATTTATATATATCTATACTGAATAAACCAAAAGTAATATACATATTTCTGAATTTGTTGTTATAAAACTGAAACATCTGGAAAATGTTTAAATTATTTGACAAGTGATTGGTGAAAAAATGTGTAAAATGAAATGTCACTTGCTTGTACTCCACTGCAACCTTGTTTATCCAGTGAAATGTTAAGGGAGGTGACCCTTGCCCCCAGAACATCCCTAAATTTATTATAAGTGGACTTTCTAAACAGAAGACTGAAATGAAGTTTTAGGTAAAATGAAAGTAACAATCCACTGAAGATCAGATTTATGACAGCATTTAAGAGATTTGAAGTCCTTGGGAACCTTAATGTACTATAAGTAATACCTATATTGCAATATAGCAAAATGATTCCCACAGTGGCCTCAACTCACACAGAAGGTCTTTTGGATATTTATAAAATAATGAGTCAGTTCATTTGCAGCTTGAGCAACAGAAGCCAGAATTATTCTCACTTCCTTCATATTCTTTGTCCATGTTTACAGTGAGGACATGTAGGCTCAGAAAAGCTTACGATACTACTATATTCTAGGGAGTTACCCTTAATAAAAATATTCTATTTGTATTTTTTAATCACTCTGCTTGTTCTTTTTTTAACATTTGATCAGTCATACTAAAGAGGAGAAAGACTCTTAGTTAAGTCAAAAAGTTTGCAGTGGAGCTGGTCATATTATAAAATGCAGTACACTCAGTATTTAAATTATCATGACTATAAAAGAGCTTGTCCAAAATAAAAGAAGTTTTAGTCCTTCATAACCATGGCAATTATAGAAGTGTAAAAAACTCAAAATTCCTCTATTAACAAAGATAATCAAAACAAAATGAATGCTATTGAGGAACCACCTGCAACCACTGCAAAAATACAGTTTCTTCAAGTGAGAGAATATGAAAATAAATTTCCAGCTACTCCAATACATCTTTGGGTCCCTAACTCCAAAAAACACACACTTGCCATCATCAGGGTTAAACTGCAGCAGTCTAAAAGTCCCCAGGCAGAAATTTTATGTATTATTCTGGAAACATCCTGATATATTGCAACTATTTTGAGATCATGTACATATCAAGAGACTGGAAAAATAAATTTTTGATATAAAATGGGCACAGTAAAATGAGAGAGAACCAAGCAAAACAATGAACAATAACACTATTTGTCAAGGCGGGAGAAAATGAAATTATCTCTACAGCAGGAAATACCTTTATTTCAATTGCAATTAGTTAGGATTAGATAGGTTATTGCAGTTAATAAGTTTGTGAAAACACAATGTGTTCAGCATTGTAAAACTATGAGTTTTCACACTTCAACACTGTTCTCAGGAACTAGCAAACCTTAAATCTGACTTAAAAAATTGCTTTAGCAAGCTGTTAGCTTTCTGTACTATGTACAAACTGTGCGTGCTTTAAGTAGCAGCATATGTTCTGATAACTACAAGATACTGGAAATCTATATTTAAGATTAATATTTGCAGAAATACAAAACTTTCCATGGTTTAGGTACTTTAATTTTAACTATGTAGTGACAAAAATTATTAGTTTCTGTATGTACTCATTGCAGTGCTTGTGTTCATGGTAAAACTGTGTAGAACTTGAAATTTTGCAAACTTTAAGGAAAACCCTAATGTTAACTTGACTGGAACTTGCATGAGTGTAGAGAGTCAAAGTAAATGACTCCTGATTTTCAGNTTAAAGCACTTCTTTTTTTTTTTTGAAATTCACACAGGTAATGTTATTGTATATCAAAATCAACATAGATACTTTACAGTGTTGTGCTCCAAGACTGTGTAAATGGACATTTCAAGTGTATTTTACATGCTATATTGTATACTATTAGTTATATTCTATATCAAGTCCCCATGACAAAAGCATGTAAGACATTTAAAATGAAGTTAGAGGGCTGACGATGAAAGACCATTTCTGTCAAGTAAGGAAATTTCTGATAGAATACTTAGTTCTTTTAGATGGTTTATTTCTCTCCAGTGTCTAGAAGGGATCACTAGATCTATCTTCAAGAAAATGAAATCAGAGAATAGGTGTTATTAACAGAGAGAAGAAGGCAAATTAATATTCCAGATGAAATAAAGTTAACATTTTACTGCAAATTTTATAAAACAAGTTGAAATACTGGTGGCAGTGGCTTACAATGAAAATAGGTACAGAATAGTAACAAGCTTCGAATTCTTACTTGAGATGTCTTCTATCTCCTACGCACAGTTAGTATATTTGTAACAAATCAATCTTAGAGGATACAGAATTTAAGAAAAAAGACACACATTCCAACTTGTTAACAATATGAGGTTTCAGAATATTGTGCATTAAACTACTAGCTAGATGAATCAAGTATTTCTATATACTATTCTATTTTTAATCACATAGAATCAGTCACGTTCATTGTTTGACTATTGCATAATATGCTATTTCTGTCTTGGAGTTACTTACAGCATGAAAACAGTTACCCTACCTTTTCTTTCACAGCTTATACAGTTGAAAAACTGCTTTTAGGTGTTGGGGAATATTTTAAAATTGCCTTTAATTTAAATTTTTGTCGACATACATTCCACATATGTAATTACACAGCTGTTGTTCAACTCTCACAGAAATCTTTAAAACAGATCTATACAAGAAAATTGTTCTTAGAATGAGAAATTATCTTTTACACAAATTAGATCACTGGAATAAAATTTTCTTGTTAAATACTGATGCTGACAGCTTGTAGCAATACTTTTACCTGTTCTTGTCCCAGAGCCTGTGCCAAAAACTAACTCTCCTGTTGACTACCTGTATGCCTCAGAATGGTTTAAAATTGTTAGAAATACCTGAGCACTGCCTCAAATCTGGGAAAAAATTAATCAAGCAGCTGTAGAGACAGCATTACCAAGAACAGAACAGTGCCTTTAAGAGCAGCTTGGTTCAATAACTATTAACCTGTATATAGATAAAAAATATTTGTTAGTGATTATCCTGTAGTACTAATTTGGAAATGTCAGTCATATGAATGACCTTTTCAGACCTTACCCACACTTTTATTAAAATTTAGGAGATTATTGGGCCCACCTGTGCATTATCATTCCTAGTAAACCTTTTGCATGTGTTCCAACTCTCAAAAATTGGAAGTTTCTTGGTGTTTGAAAGATAAAGCTAATCTCGACAAGCCATCTGAATAATCAACTAATGAAGAATTTCTGAGCTTGATAACAAGTGTGGGAAGATAACAGAAGAGCCCACCTCTGCATTTTCTTGATAGCTAGAAATGGAAAACCAAGTGTGGTGAAAAGATATGATATGAGAGGAAGATCTGTCAGAAATGTGAAATTTTAATCCATACAACTACCAATGAAACTTGCACACTCTGAAGATAATGGTTATGCTGCCATTCAATTCTGCATAGTGGCTTTCTGCCTTGCTTAGTGTCCTTGAAGCAAAGGTAATTGTTTTTTTTACTCTCCTGTGAGCATAATGTGGTGTATAACTGCTCTCACCCCATAGGGAGAACGCATCACACACTAATTGTATTGGCAAATCAGAATCAAATTGTGCTAATACATTCAAGGCTACTAACAGGTTTCATCTATTTAAAATGCTCTGTCACTCTTATCTGTCCAAATACAGAATTTTCCTTGACCTGGAATATCATGTCAATAATTAAAACAAAATAGTCAGATGATGAATGAAGTTTACACAGCATTTCAGTAATCTCATAAAAAAGAAGGATGCACATTTTCAGAACCTGTTATGACCTCTTTGATGGGGACAATTTCTGTTTCACTGTTGTATCTTGCAAGCTCTGTTTCATGATGGTCTACTTCAAGTGATTAGATTATTTCTGAAAATAATGTCATGTAATTTATTGTATAACTTGATTTTTCATTGGTAGTGTTGCAACTGCTAGCTCTTTTTTTGTTTGTTTATCAATTATTATTGTTATTAGTTAGTTATCCTATTTCTATTGTGTCTGTAACATACTGCAGTGGAGTGAAGGAAAGCTGAAAATAATTATATGTTCTCCTTGACCTTCTAAATGTAAAAGTGGTAGCTTTTTTTTATTCCCTGTCTTGAATAAATAAAAGAATCTTATTTATTTTTTTTTATTTTTATTTAAAGCAGTGTTCTGGCTTTATTGTAGATGAGACAAAGAAAGATCTCATTTGTAAAGCTATCTCTATTCAGAAATGCAAGCTGTAAGAACACAGCTGCAATGAGGAACAGGATGAGTGCAGTATTGTTGTGGTTCAGAACACAAGTACCCAGTTTAGGGTAAAGGCAGTACATAGATATATTCTACTGCCTAGTGAGAGTAGAGGAACTTCACCTCAGCATAATAAAAGAGATTCTGGAAGTTACTCAGATGCAAGTGAAAAAATCCCCAACAATCTTTCAAATTTAACGTTTTAAGTTTGCTTTTATCCCTGTCATGGGATAATGGACATATTTTATCACTTATGAACAACTTAATTCCTAAAAATATTCAACAGAGCTCCAGGAACATGCTTTTTGTATTCTGATCCAACCATCTTGAATGAGAAGCTACATTGCTCAGAACCAGTTAGGTTCAAGCTCTAAGAATGGCATAAACTTGCTCCATTAAGGCAAAACATAATTTAAGTTAAATGCGTGTGCACTTCTGATTGCACTTTTATTTGGGTTACTTGTACTAATCATGTAGCTACATCTCCCCTCAAGCACAATTGAAAGGCTTTTTCCTATCAGGAAAGTGAATTTTTCCATGTAATCACATTGAAGTTATATATACTAAAGTAAAAAAGAAAGAACCTGAATCTTCTACCACTGACATTTTGCCTCAAGTAAACAACTACACTACAATGATCTCAACACACTTTCATTTTGCTTTAGTAGCACTTCATGTATATTTTATCAATTCATCTATCTGCACACACAGTAGATGAGTAGAATTTTAATTTTGGCCTATGTTACTTCCAGGTAGTGAATATATTGTAGATTAATTCTTCCCTGTTGCTTGATCAAAAGTTAAATTATGTGATTTTTTTCTTAATTTTATGATCTTATCTTGTGCTCATTGAAGCTCCATGGGGAACATAAATCACTAAGGAACAGCAAACAGATTATTTCCATGATGAGGACTATTCTTGTCACCTTTAGCAGTGCTTCCAAACAGTGAAAAAATTAATAGTAAGATAGATCACTGAAGCGATCTACTTGGACAGGGAGAAATATCCTTTGATTATACTTTCTGAAGGATTCTGAGAAACTTTAATCGAATCGAAATAATTTCAAATTAAAAAAATAATTAAATTTCTCTATTAATCATCTCTGAGGGTTTCCAATCTCTTGGGTCATGTAGCTCAGTGGTTAAATATCTGTTACTTATTTCACTGCAAATGTACAACTGATAAAGGAATATTTGAAAGATAACTCCCCTTAATGAAAGACAGATATCTGCAACTACTATACTAGCTGATTAAATTATAGATGATGTACAACAAAGATAATATCTCAAAAGTAGTAATAGAATGTCAATTAGAAGTCAAAACTGTTTTGAACTCTTGACAGCAGTAAAAGAACAAAACCTGTCTGCACCTCACCTTAAGAATAAAACCCCAAACTTCCAAATAGACCTCAAAGTTTACCACTAAAGGAAGATTTGTACATTTGACAAAACTTGCTGTGACTTTGTAAGTGACCTCAGGCATCCAAGTTTGATGTGGAGAGAAAGGAGGTTGTCCCATATCAAAGAGGAAGTTGGGGGATTTTACAGTGTTCAGATACCTGAAGTATCTCTAAAGTAAAGGACAGCATGGTCTTCCAAGTATGACATAGGCTATCTTCCTAATCTGCTGTCTCAGTAAATGTGTGCAATGTGCTGTACAGCCATCTTCCGTTTGAAAAACAAAGGTGATCAAGCTCTTGCGTTTGGATTCTATTTCCAGACTATCTCAAAATACCTGTATTACACAAAAAAGTAAATTAACTCTTTAATCCTTAGTTTCTTGGTTAAAGTAAATATAGACTGCTCAGTTTGGTTTAGAGACATATCCAAGAGTGACCTGAAAGTTAGATAAATTCCTTGCAGTCACCACAAACCAAAAACCGCACCCCCTGCCAAAAACAAACAAACAAACAAACAAACAAACAAACCCCTCTAACTGCAGTGCTGAGTGGAAGTGTTAGGTAGAAAAATAATAATGTTGGTTAATATCCAGTAAACATCCTGGTTTCGGCAGACCAAGAATCTTCAGTCTAATCAAAGTTCCCATCTTCTGAGGAATAAAGGAATTAAAGAAGTTAAGCCAAAGTATCCAGCTACTTTACTGCACTTAGGAACATCCGGGAACACCATTACAGGATCCTACAAAGAGTAGGCTGCGTTTTAACGTTTCTCTGTCATCCAGTGTTTTTCCTGTAGCTTATTTGACACAGCCGATTTGCCACGTAAACACAGGGAAAGAGAAGCACTGCCTCCCACCTTCACTGCCATCACTAGTCAAGTGATGCAAGTGTCAGTGCCTGCTAGGCATCTGCATACTGCTTCTGTTCTGACTGAAGCCTGCTAAAAGCAGAATCCTTGTCCTCTCTGATTTTTTTCTTTTCAGTGAAGTAGGGGTTGCACTTCTCTCCTTGACTGCAGGTGTGCCAGCCAAGTTTCATGACAGAATATCTAGTTTCATGATTTTTTCTAATCTTGTCTTGCCTGTCTTCTTTGTACGTCTCAGTGTGGTTAAAAGGTAACTCTGATGTACACAAGTGTTAATGTTTTAAAAGATCAGAAAGCTGCTTTCAGTATTGAGATATGTTTCATATACAGTGATAAATAAAATCAACATGAACCTTTCCTTTCTTTTTGCTGCATATAACGAAGAAAAATTCTGTCCTGCTGTGTTAATGTCAAAAGCAATGCCTAAAGGAGTTATACAGCAGCATATTTGTTCTCTTCACACTTTTGCCTTAAAGCACATGAGTACCAGTATAGCTCAACACTGTTAGCCTAGAAACATAAAATCTGAAAAGGATTAGGATTTTTATCATGCCCTAAGAACTTTAGATGAAAGAAACTATAGAGCATAACATTTATAGAACAAATCTGATCTGCAGTTACCATGTTGCCAAAAACTGTAATTTTTTTCTTCTTCAGCTCAGTTGAAATTAAAGTATTGACAGAAACAATTTCTGCCAGGAAAGTAGAAAAGTTAATAAGGGGTGATATTGAATTTGTTTTTCTGCCTTTTTTTTTTTCCTGGGTAATATACATTTTACATTCTACAAAATGTCGTTGAAACTAAATAAATAAATTAAACGAACACAAAATGCCAGATTTTTTTTTCTGCTGTTTTTAGTTTTGTATACATAGAATAAACTTAGAAGTAGAAGTCGAGCTGCTGAGTGCTCTATTTTTTTGGCCATAAATTTTAAGTGTGTTGCACAGCCTGAGGGGAACACAAAAGCATTAAGATGTATTTAGACTGAAAAAAGAGTGGGTTTTGTAAGGATGAGAAAGAAATCAATCACAGTCTACACACCACTTTAAAGGGTGGTTATGACATTACTGGAGTAAAATCCCCAAAGGGTGCATCAAGGATCGCTGACATTTGCCTCAGTGCCACTCTTTGTCAGTCAAGGTGGTAGCACCTTTTTCCTCTATGCAGGCAAAAGAAAAACCAAAGACCTCAGCAAATAAAGCACAGTTTCAGAAGCTGTTTCTTACAAAAGAGAACACGGAAACCCTTGCTACAGGAAACAGTAGAACAACCTAGAAGGGCAACATGATAGGAATCTTTCCCTATTAGCACAAGCAGTCAGCCAACTTTGCTGCAAGGAATATATAAGCAATATCTAAAAAGTCCTGCCATATTACACAACATGAAAATGTATTTGTACTGAAGTACTTTAAAAGTGTGAAGTCTAATGTATTTTTTAACTGGCTGGCTGTTGCAGTGGGGTTCTCTGCAAACCTCCCTGGAGAGAGATTTGGCCCGTAGAAGAACCAAGGAGACGATATTTTCATAGATGTTTTCAGATTTTACTCCTCCAGCCACAAGTGGCTGGAGCCTGGCAGGGACCAGCACAACAACTGCTGCTCTAGAATCCTGTGAACACCCTGCCAAGTACAGGATTCTGCACGGGGTACACTGGAAATGCCCAGTGAGGGCCAGGACTGCGGTACATGGGAGCAGGGAACAAGGAGAGGGAAACCCCGTGTCCCGCCATGCGTCCACCTCAATGTCCATCCCCCCGAGGGGGGGGCACCTCCTGTTGGGGGTTGAGGAGATTTTCTTTTTGTGTGTGTGTGTGTGTGTTCTTTTCTTCTCCTGTCAAAGGAATTTTTCCCCACGTTAAGGAGCGATTGCTGGGTACTTAAGAGAAACAAAGGACCTAGCCAGCCACAAGGGAGGGGCCCAATTGTCCTTTTTTTTGGTCTTGGTGGCGTCTTCTCAGGTGGGGGAGCAGAGACATCTCGAGATTTAGAACTGGAAAAANATATATATAAGTAAAGACCTGTTATTCCTATTTCTGATATATTTGACTGAAAGCCCCTCATTTTCAAAATTATAATAGTTCGGGAGGAAGGGGGTTACATTTTTTCCATTCCAGGGTGGGAGGGGGACTCCTGCCTTCCTTAGTAGACACCTGTCCAAACCAGGACACCTCCTCAGCTGGCCAATGCTGATCTTTTGTAAAATAAATATATAATATTTAGTTACCTAGGTCAATACAGAGACACCCTACAATAAATTTGGGTTTTTTAACTCACACAGCATTGTCAGAAAAGTTACCTGGCCCTAGTGAATCTACTTCTATGTGAATTAGATTACCAGAATAAAATGTGCTTTACTAGAATTTATAAAGCTTTTTTTTTTCAGGAAAAAAAAAATATACCTGTCATCCCTTCTTTTTTGGGTCAAAAAATGTATGAGTAATATTACCTTCATGACAAAAAGAGCAGGAGGATAAAAGGCAAGGAAGGGGGAAAAAAAACACAGGGAAAGAAAATTAATTTATTATAAATCTGTGGCTATTCTTAGTGTCTACCCTTGATTAGCTTACCTTCACTTTTAAAATTGCTCATACAGTGTAGTTTATACATGAAATAAACTATGAAATACATGAAATAAAGCATCCTTCATTTATCTAAAAAATATAGCAATAAGATTCACAGCTTTTTAATGCCCAAAGATGTAGAATATTACACAGCAATACCTATCTTAAAATCCTGAATAATCTCTTCACTTGTCACTGTTAGTATTCTACTTGGAAATGTCCCATTGGACATAAGGTAATAATAAGAAAAGCCATTTTTCAATTATTTTTCTGTTTGATTTATAGTATTTTCAAAGAAAATACTGGAATCTGTATTAGAACAGCCTATTTCCAAGAGTTGCATATTCAAGGTATTTTTTAAAATTAAACAATATTGAAAGACCACAGATATACATTGCTGTAATTTTGTGGGGAAAATTGCATGCCTCTACTCAGTTGTTCTTGTAGTTATGTACATACACAGTAGTTATTTCCTAACCATTTCAGGCAGCTCCAAGCTTATGTAAATTTACTCAGGTCCATTTTACCAGTGAACCAAAGCCAATTTTGCATTAGCTGAAGTGTCCTTCACTGATGGGAAAAAAAAAATAATATTACTCAGTTGTGGAAATACAAATAGAAAGACTAAATAAAGAAGCATAGTTTCAAAATGGAAATCACAAGAAAGATAAAGTGGTGTTGGCAAAGATTTCAGCTGAAATTAGAAGATTTAAGAAAGAAATTTAGAATGTTAAGAGTAGTGCAAGATGAGAATATCAACACTTCTGGAAATAAAAGCTCTCGATAAATTCAAGTTACAGAAAAACGAAAGATTTTTGTATCAAAAAATATTTTTTTACAAACAATATTTTTTACCATTTTTGAACTTTAAGTCACAATTTCAATTAGCTGACCCAAAAATAATTTTACCTGCCAGTGAAAAAAAAAAAAAAATTCAGTGTCTTCAGAGCTTTATTTTAGCCTTGAAACCCCCCTAATAGAAGTATTCCTCCAGAAAGGAATCCTGATGAGTTTGGGCTGCAATTCCCTAGTTACTTATCTTCTGTGAAGTCTAACAGAGAACTAATCTTTCAGGAAAATACTTTGAATCAAGAGCTGGGAAATATTTTGTTTCTGATAAAAAAAACCAAAATAATTTGATGCATAATAATGATGAGCATAAGAACTCCTTACGGTTTTCCAAAGAAAAAAGTCACTAAATCCACAATCTACAGATACTCATAAATTTCTGGAAAATTCGATTTATAATCAGAAGATATTTTGCCAAAAGTCACAATAGTATACATCTACATACACATATTTGTGTGTGTATATATATATACAAATATACACAGATATACAGATTTATAAATATATATATATACACTGACAGATATAATTAAAAGTCTAGAACTATTTAAACGGAGGCCTTGCAAGTAGAGTTGTCAGTGAAGGTTGATTTGAATTTATACCTGTACCAAAAAAGTCCTGTTCTTCTCCAGTCTCCTCCCCTGTGTCAGGTCTAGGAAGCCTGTGGCCACATGGAAATTGTATCAATTTCCAGATCAGACCAAGAACTGATTACTTACTCTTCACAATTCTCAGTAAGATCAATGACCTAATGTTCTTCAGGCACAGCTGCACAATTGCTAGAACTGACTCAAGTGAATTACTAAGAGTTTGGCCAAGGATGGAGTAGTACCACTCGCCTTGAAGCCAGCACAAGTTCTTATAGGCATAAGCCAGTGGTGAAATTGCACCTCAGAAACAGAAGATCCAATCAAAAGCTCTGTGATTTATATTTTATTAAAACAATTAAAAAGAGTATGAGTCTAATTTAAGATTCTTGTTCTAACTCGGAGAGTGAGTCATTTGAGATAACCCAGTCAAAACAGAACTATTGCAAACAGATATATTTGAAATAGCTCTGTAGCTCTGCATCCTTAATGTGGTGGTTCCTTCTCTGAACACTGGAGTTTTTCTCTTTCTCCTACTACTTCTTGTGCTTTAGTGTAAAAGATCCCTCTTCTTTTGTCTAACAAAACTGCTATTTAGGGAAAATTAGTTGCTAGAGAGGAGTGGCAGTTATAAAGCAAATTACAAGATATATACTTGTGTAATTGAAATGAAAAGTACAAGCCTGTTTTCAAATAAAAACAAGTTTGAATTTAGACATTTGAGAAAAAAAAGAAATTTAAAATTTAAAAATGAAATTTCATGTGATAAATATCATCAAAGTCCATCTGCCAGTACTTACTATTCAACATTTGCCTTTAAAATCTTAAGCCACAAGTCTTAGAACAGGTGTTGTCCTTCAGCTGTATCAATTCTACTAAAGTTAGTTAATTGAAAGGCATCACTGTGCTTTTTTTGGTTCAAATGCAGCAAATGGTTTTCTTAGCCTACAGTGGCATAAATGCTACAGTTCTATAGTTTCTTGTTACATATTGCTGACCATCATCATAAAAGTGCCATCCACAATAAATACACTGCTTTCAAGAAGCTATTTCAGGACATTGAGACCATGTGTAAAGTATTTCCTCCGGGAGGTGTTTTGAAAAATATCTGCTGGAAAAGAGATTGCTTAGTACAATTCTTCTTACAGCAACTCCGGGAGTTTACATACTTGTCAAAAATCATTGCAAGTTCAGAGATGTCTGAATGAAGTTCTGAACTGACATCTCATATATAGTCTGACAGCTATGTGCGTGAAACTGGGTATCAGGAACAACTTAGGAGGAACGAGAAAAACAAAACATATTGGTTTCTTATGTCCTCTAAGTAATTTTCAGGAGTTCTCTTTTCTTATACCAAAACTGTCAACCTCCAAAGTCTGATTTTTGGGCTCTTCAACTCAATTGATGTAGTTCAGCTGTTGTCTTGAATTGATATTCCCAAGGGAAAAAAAAAAAAAGTTTCTTTGTTTTTTAAAGTTAATAGCATAAATAAAATAATAACATCTTATCTCTATTTTGTGTTTTGAACAGACATTTTTTTCATCAGTAGCAATATTTCACAAGGAATGATTAAATGAGTAAGAGAAGGAGTCTTCCCAACTTGCATAAGGCAGAAATAATGGCAACTGGAGCCAGACTGGAATCTCATAATTTCTCATATCTAGTTCTTCTCTTGTCCTGAAAACTCTAGGCATCCAAGAAGTCCATTGGATATTATGAAGCTGTTCTTTCTGCATGCCTCTGTTTAAAAACCCCAAAGGTTTCATTAAGGTATGATGCCATGCAAAAGACAAGAAGAAAAGTAGTGGCTTTTACAGGCATATTACATCAAATTTCAATGAGGCCATCTTGGTCACAGCTTTCTAGCAGCACAGTGGCTTCCAGCTCCTCCTCTGTTGATGATGCTGTGTGCACTGCTGTAGGGGCACTTCAGCTGTGCTGAAAGATGTGTCAGCTTAGGGGAACACATCTTAATTCCTTTGTGGTATTTCTCTGGTGTTTAGGTGGTTTCACTGGTTGCCTGCTGTTACCTCAGGAGCCCCTAGCTCATCCCTGTAAGACTTCTCACATCCTGAAGTGCAGCAGGCTGAGGGCCCTTGCTAGCACAGGCAAGCCTGGTATTCTGCTCTGCTACTTTCAGGTCTGGTTTAAAGCTCTGAGCCCTGATATCTCATGAGCAAAGATCCTCTTTCCCCTTTCAGAAAGGTGAATCCCATTCAATGCCAGCAGGCCTGGTACTGCATAGACCACCTCCTAACTGAAAAATATAAAATTGTGGTGATGACATCAGCCACAGAATCCTGTATTAATAGACTGGGTCCGTCCATTTTTTCCAGTGTTGCTGCCCACAACTGGAAGGATAGAGGAAGAAGATGTGCAGTCACTACAGTGACTACTATAAGATCAGACTGTGTTCTGCTGTTATTCCACAGCCTAAGGGAAAGACTCCTTCACTCCCATAGCATATGAAGAATTAATCAGACAGATTCACTGGCACAAAATAAGGAGAAGACCCACCTTCTTCCAGTTTTAGATTCCTGTCTTAAAATTGGTGAGAGATAACAGTCTACGGATATTTACAGATTGGGATCAAATCCAAAGTTTAGTCATTCAAGGGACTCATTGGAGACCTTCTAGAAATCACCTTGTGATTATCAAAACTGCTGTAGTTGAAATATCTATAAACTTTCAGTGCATATCATTCTAAAATTGATTTTTAATAAAACAATTTAGAAGATATTTTAAAAGGAAATATAACAATTTAAGACAACAGCTAGCTCTTCTGCTTTGTGTTAATAAATTAGTTCACTGTGGTGATTAATAAAAATGTTTTGAGTGATTTTATTACATTGTTCTTCTCAGATCACATTAAATTAAACCTACCTAATACACTACTGCATGAATGCATTGCAGTTTTACACCGGTTTCATTTACAATTCAATCTCTGTGAGCCACACCAGAGGCTGTGCTAAGCAGAGCCTTTCTGGGTTCATTAGAGTGGCTGCTCATCAGCAATAAGGCTTTGCTTGCCAGTACTCATTCTCTCCAAATCCTTGGAAGTCTACTGAGGACACAGTTCTGCTAATAAGCTGCAATGGGGCCTTGTGCTTACAACTATTCCTTTTATTGTGCATTATGTTCCTCAAACATTGCCAAGCTATGTAGTTTTAAAGTGAAAAGCTGAGTAAATGAGATATTTTATACACTGAACATATCAGTAGCCCAGATGGGAAAACTGAATGTCATGTCTATCCCAGGAAAAGAAAATAACAAGATTTTCTATACAGCTGCTTGCCAACCCTTCATCTATGTGTTGATTTTTCTGCTTTTCAGTGTAAAAGAAGATCCATCTCTTATGTGGAGCATAACATAATCTTATCAGTTATGTTTGTGATTCTTTCAAGGCCTTTGCTATATGCAGCTATTGCAAATAAATTAATTACAGAGATATACCTGAATTAAACATCACAATGAAAGTATAACTGAAAAAGGTATTGACTGACAAAAAGGCAACCTCTATCCTTTCTCACTATTCCTGTATCAGAGAGTTGAAAACCGAGTCCCACTGCTCTTTAAGACTTACAGAGATGATGATAACATCTTTTCCATACTGACATCTAACTGGAAGGCAAATTCAGATGTTCAGTTAAAAGCTTGCCTGAAGAAGCAAAAGCCCAAGGAACTAGTTCCCCAACTGTATCCATAAAACTTACTACTTTTGATTCTCTAAATACTGAATGATTGGCTTTGCCCCTCAGAAAACAGATGCTACTTCCTGAATAACAAAGTTGAGAGAACAACTAGTGAGTACTTGCAGTAAAACTGAGTTATTCCAGGATCACACACCAACTTGATTTTTGAGGTAGATCTACATTCTTATTCCTAAAACAAGGATAACAAGAAAAGCTGAAAAACGTGAAGAAAAATGTTAGAAAAAGAATATTTTTTAAAAGGGAAATCTCACCTCTAATGGAAAAAACAGAACAGATTAACAAAAGTATTTTTTCACACCTTTTACCACTTTATTACTAATGTGGGCCTTTTCCTCCTGTCTGTCTTAGTAAAGTGACATTTAACCTCTTCCTCAGCAGCAGGAAACTCTTCACAACCGCTTCTAAGAAATGTCATTTTTTAAGCTGTGAATCCTGCCTTCCCACTTCTCTTTGGGGATTTTCAGGCTTTCTGAACTGTGGGCTCCCATATTTGCCACATCAGTCCTTTGCTTGCCCAACTAGCATGCTCACTTGCCATCAGAGGAAAGTTTCCCTTCTCTCTGCAAAGACTTCCACTCAACCCACATTTCAAGAGGAGCAAAGCACCCAAATTCCTTCCTTCTGCCAATTCACAATCTTTTAACAGAACGCAATATGCTAAAGCAAGTAGAACAGACACTGTGGTACAGAGAGGGCACTGGGAGGAGTGGCCATTTAGACCTTTTAGATGAACTCCCATAAATTTGTTTGAGTATTTGTGGGCCTNAGTTCTTTTTTTAAATATTATTTTAATTTTGTAATTTTTTTCAGCTTTGATATTTTCAGCATACAAAATTTAAAATACAGCTTTTTTAACTTAATATGGTGCTTGGAGGAGAAATCAACCTGCCTTACAGTATGCACAGGAACTGCTGTTTCTCTGCTTAGATAGCTAAGACAGTTTTATCTCAGAAAAAAACACCACTGGAAGGTTGAAGTGATTATTCACAATTATTAACTTCAGCATCATTACTTCCAACTATACAGCTTCTCAGAGTGGAATTATTACAAATGCTACTCTTTTCCTATAGCAAGATTTTGAATTTTTGCTGAATTTATGTTTCTTTTTGCTACTGGAACAATTGTATGCCATACTGTATACAGTATGAAACTGAATTAGCAATTTTTTCACCACCACACACCAAGCTACTGATAAAGATATTAAACCATACTGGGCTAAGAAC
>VYZQ01016279.1:79336-92707 GCA_013400655.1 Mystacornis crossleyi | reverse complement strand
TTTTTTTTTTAACAGCAAAGGTTTATCATCCAACACATCTTGGCTCAGCTACTCTTTCCTCCTCTCTTTCACCAACTGAAGCCATGGAAATCTTTGCTGACCTGCAGCGAGCTATGAAGAGCTTTGTTCTGGAGAACGATCTGCATATTGTCTATTTGGTAGGTTCATCATTCTGCGTCTTATATTTTCTACTACCAAAACTAAGGGGAGACAGCACAATGCAGAGTTCTTGACGGCTCCTTGAACACAGGTTTGGGTTTTTCTGTGCTTTGCTTCACTTATCTGTCATGAAGAGAAGTTTCTAAATTGAATATGCCTCAGAATTAGTGTGTTACCATATTGTCTCTTGTGCAGGCAGGTGCTGCATGCCATTTAAGCCCATTATTGTCACTCTTGACTTCCTAAGATTTCAGAACTTCCTAAGTTTTGAGCATGACATAATGGTAATTTTTCTGAGACACTTGAGGTTGATGAAACAAATTGATTTTTGTATGTGTGTTTGGGATCAGCAGGCTTAATTTCATATTACTCTTGGAGGCTCAGAAAAATGTTGGGCATTTAGTATCCATTTGGCTTCCAAAAAGCCTCAGAGAGCCATACTACTTTCTTTCTATGGGTGAGCCTTTCT
Organism: Mystacornis crossleyi; assembly: GCA_013400655.1. Taxonomy (NCBI): domain Eukaryota; kingdom Metazoa; phylum Chordata; class Aves; order Passeriformes; family Timaliidae; genus Mystacornis; species Mystacornis crossleyi. The sequence goes on along the minus strand of VYZQ01016279.1, from coordinate 92,079 downwards.
CTGGTTCAGTTACAGTGAATTCGTCCCTGATTTAGTTTACTTGCCTGGTGATGCTGCTAAAGGAAGGAGTGTGATAAATCTTATGAGGGAAAAGTGTCCCAGAGTGTGTCAAGATTTATGAGCACATACACTTGAAAAGCTAAGCACTGCTATTTAAGACCTTTGGAGAGGAAGCCATGAACTTGTGAAGATTAGTGAGGAAACCAGATGGAGTTGCCCTGAACAACTTGGAATTCATGGCTGCCAGAGGCCCATCGTGCAATCACCATCCGAAATCTGACAGTCAACTTTACCCTTCTCTAAGTGTAAAGTGTATTCACTTTACCAGGATGATAAATCAAAGGCAAATTTGGGAATCTTGTCTGAAAAGAAAAGTTCACTTCAAGAGTGATGTGCTTTTAATTACAAAGCTTGTTGACCTGTGGGACAGGGGGAGGCAAGAGACTGAGGGTACCTGTCTCTGCTTGCTGTGTTCATTAACCCAGTTATGGGCTAATACTGGTAGATTTTTTTGGATCTACTACTGTCCCATATGTACCCATATCTCTCTTTTAGAGGACCACATTATATTTTGTTCTATTTCTGCTACGTAAAAAGAACTCCTCTGTGTTATGCACCAGTGAATTTTTTCCATTTGCATCTCTCAAACAGAAAAAAAAAGGATGAAATTTGTTCCTGTTCTGGGGTAGAGGCAGTGATGGCATTATGTTTTTTATGCTGTACTTTTTAATTGCAGCAGCTTGTCTAAGGTTATTTTAAATCATACACAGTTGAACAAAATGTTCTTGAGATTCTCTTCTGTTAAGGTACTCTAAAACACTTTCTTGCAAGTCTGTTCGTTTTCGAGGCCAATGGTTTATTTCGTTTTGTTGCTTTTTTACTTTTTTAAAGTATTGTTCTTCATGTGTTCCTTATGGGCTACAAGGAGTTTATCTGCTTGCTTTTTAATTCTTTTAAGCTTGAATCTTTTACTTGTACAAATATGAGCCCTCGTATTTTAGGGGAGTTGATTAAGACAAATAAGTATTTGCTAGATTAGGAAAATAGTTTTCTTTAACGGAAAAATACCAAACCACAACAAAAGCCCGATAAACAACAGAAGACAAACACTCATCTTAATAACTCTTATTCTTCTCAGCAGATGAAGAGGCATAGATGATTTACAACCACACAGGCATTTAGTATTCTGTGCTGTGCCATTTAAAATGTGTGCCGAACAACTCTTAGTTCTTTCAAAATAATTAATCTTGCTTTATATAGCTAAAGATATGAAGACATTTTGTCTCCTCATAGAGAAACTGACTCCATGCTGACTAAACATTAACAATTGGTTTTATGTCTAAAAAAACATTAACAAAAAGCCATCCAGATTTTTTTTTTTTAATGTTAATAAAAGTTGAGATTTTTTGTACTCCCGGTAAATGAAAGTTTCAGCGAGTTCTGGCAAAATCTGTGTCCTTCCTGCTTTATCAGATGCTGTGGCAGTGGTTAGTGTGGTTATTGGTGGTTTTAAGAGGTTGATAGATATCTGTAAATTATGTTAAAAAAAGAATATAATTTTGTTTTGTTAAAGGACATTGAAGATACAGCTTAAAAATCGTTTAATGGCTTGGTTTTAAAGAGTAATCTGACAAAGATTCTAAATTGTTTAATCACTGGAGTACCCATATGAGTCAAATCTCATCGGTACAAATATTAAAGAAACTGGATGAGAACAGCTTTTACTTTCTTCATGGTACACGCCTGTGACTCAGTGCCTTTGCGCAGTGCGTAGGATGCTCTAACCACAATCCTTAGGCTGTAGTTTTGTTTACCCAAAACTCTGTTAGTTCTGTTTATTTCTCTGAAATAGTTTTTTTGCACTGTCTTTCTTTCTTTAGGTCACCCCAGTGTATGAGGAGTGGACCACAATTGATTGGTACCAGTTCTTCTGCTTATGGGAGAAGCTTCCTGCCTCAATGAAACGTGTGGCTGAGCTGGTGGGGATTGAAGAAGGCTTTCTAGCTCGCTCTGTAAAGGGCAAAATCACAGCTAAAACAGAGAAACAGCACAGACAAATGGCCATCCACAAAAGGTAGCCACAAAATGTGGGTGTGAATGTGCAGAGACTAGAGGCTATTAACATTTGTAGTGCACAGGTTCTGTGTCTGTTCTCAGGAACTGGCTCTTTTTGTGAGAGAGCTCATAGGTCAGAGAACCTGGACCTGGTCTGCTCTGGTCTGTGAACACTGGTGGCACAAGATGTTTGTGCTGATGTTTTTGGAAGCCATCCTCTTTGTTTCTTTTGCGTGATACTGTAGTACCATTCTGTCCTATGTATCATGGTACATTTTGCCATGTACAGTAATGTGCCCCAGATCACAATTTTATTTCTTCATGTACTTCTTCAACAGGTTTTTCACCAGCCTTGCCCTTCTGGATTTAATCAGTGAGGTTCCTTTACAAGATATGACCAAGAAATATGGCTGTAGTCGTGGTCAACTTCAGTCCTTGCAGCAATCTGCTGCCACTTATGCAGGTGAGTTGTCTGGGCAAAATACCCCAGGAGTCTTAGGTTGGCCTGGGTTTTTTTTTCCTTCCAGATTTGGGGCTAAGGTAGCCACAGTGTGGTACTAACAGCAAGCAGCCTTGTAAAACCACTTATGGATTTATAGCTTAACCTGTGGTTGGCCCTGCTGTGGAACCACAGAGTGTGTAGTGGGAAGGGGCCAGCTGAGGGGAGTCAAGCAGTGCTGCAGCATGGGAGGTCTGTGGAAATCAGCTGTGTAGGAACTGTGCAGGAACGTAGTTTGTTCAATGCTAAGTATGGAAACTAGTGCAAGTCCATTGTGAAGCTTTGGTCTATCAGAAAAGAGTACCTTTCAGCATTGAGTAAGTTTGGAGCCTCTAAGATGGGACATGGCTTTCTTCTGAATGCAAAATTAATTGGCCAGAAAGTATAAGGTTACAGTTTTCAAAACAGAGTGAGTGGCTTCTGGGTCATTTATCACCAGATCACAGGAGGTCAGACAGATGCTACCTTTAACTTCCTTAAGAAGGCTGTGTGGGAGTAGAAGTAACAGCCCACCATGTGACCAAGATATTTTCTTTCTGTTGCCTAAATCCTTCATTACTCCATAAGTGGGTTTTCAGTTTTTAAGACAGTTTTAGCTCAACTTGCGAAACCCTCTGTGTGGGTTGCAGCATGAGTCAAAGCCCCAAAATGAAAAGGTCACGCCAACTGATGCAGAGTAGTTTAATTTAATTCTGGTAGTATAAATAACTCTTTTTTTATTTAACTTTTTAGTATAAATAACTTTGTAGCAGTTTCATAATTCTGTATTTCCAGCGGTAATAATTTTCACAGTAGTAATCTGGGAAGTAAAATGAACTACTGATACGACATAGATTTAGGAGATATGATAAAAGTTGCATTCTATAATCACTGTAAAAATAGTGAGGGATGCCATGTCCTTCAGTGGTTTTCATAGTCTGTAGATGCAATCTGTGAGTAAGAAACTGTCTTTTCTCTGCTCTTTTCCTGCTCCTGTGCACTGGGGGCTGCAGTTGTAACCTTTATCGTAGGATTTGCTGTCCCCTATGACACCCTCAGTAACTGAAATTCTGCAGGCCAAGGTCTGCTTTTATGGACGTCAGTGCTGGCTTTCCTCAAAGATCTGTGGCTTCCCTTAGTGACTCCCATCACCACTTCTTCTTTCAGTATGACTTTCATAAGACTCCTGTTCCAGGACATGTATATGCTTCATACTTTCAATACTAGCACCTTTGAAAAAACAGTATCATTCAGAATTTCTACCTCACTGATGAACTTGTTAATTACAGATGGAGTTCTGCAATACTAGTTCCTACTCATAGTTGTAATAAACATGAGTTAGTTCCTGTAAGTAATGGGAAGGTGAGAAATGTAAAGTGAGTGCTGATTCAGACTGGGGGGTGGGGAGCGAATCCAGCTTAGTAGAACTGGAGCTGGAGTTCTGACATTAATGTAACTTCTGTGTTTCAGGAATGATAACAGTTTTCTGTAATCGACTGGGCTGGCACAACATGGAGCTGTTGCTCTCTCAGTTCCAGAGCCGCCTCACGTTTGGGGTTCACAGGGAACTCTGTGACCTGGTCCGAGTGTCTCTGCTGAATGCGCAGCGTGCCCGGACACTCTACAGCGCTGGCTTTGTCACCGTGGCTGACCTTGCTAAAGCCAGTCCTGATGACGTGGCAGCTGCTCTGAAGAACTCAGTACCATTTCTCAGGTAAGAAATCAGTAAGTCCAGAAGTCAAGCAAAGGAGTTTGTTAGGTGAAGGGTTACAGGATGACACCTGCAATAAAACAAGGCAACCTTATGGGACTTCGTGTCAAATGTTAGTTAGAAATAACTTGTAAGTTTCTCTGACAGATTATGGTCATTCCATGATTATTTTGAAATTAATAGAAGCATTTTTATTTGCAGAATAGTTTTTGAGACCTAAATTTTCTTCTTATTCCTCTTTTCAATGCACTGTTTTGTCCTGGGTAAATTGTCATTGCTTTCTGGGGAGTTTTTGCTGCCTCTAAAAGACAGCTCCACCATATGTTCAAAGTAGTTGATGATTTATTACTGATTATCTTTTGAGATTCTCTTGTGATTTATATGTTAGCGCAATAACAAACTTCCTTGATCAAGTCCCTGTTGGACTGTGCCATGATGCTTGTCTGGTTCATGCTCTTGAAGTTTCCTTTCTTTGGAAAACAGTGCATGGAGCATGATTCCTTGAGACCTGCATCTTCTCCTAGTAAGGCAGTGGGACTTGCCTGGGCTACGTTTGAACGCAGAAATCTGGCAATGCTTTTGGCTATGCAGCCAGTAATATTTTCAATGACATCTCTTCAGATTTAGGAAACGAAAATAGTTATTTCCAATTAAGTTATTTCCCATCAAGTGTGTTATCTTGTAGATAGAGTGCTTCTGTAAAGGAAGCTGTGAAGACAGTTGAAATGGGAGCAGAAGAGAACAGTGCCAGCTCCTTGTGTTTGTTATGTCCTGCATGGATGTTTACATCTGTCTGTTGCCTTTCCCACAGTGTTCGTAGGGCTGTGGATGAGGATGAAGAGTCAGCAGAGGAGCGTCGGGCCGTGCGCAGCATCTGGATGGCTGGAATGAAGGGCTTAACTGAAAGAGAAGCAGCCTCCATCATTGTGGAGGAAGCCAGGAGACTTCTGCAGCAGGATTTGGCACTGATGGGAGTGCAGTGGAACCCAGAGTCTTTTCTCGAGACTGATACATCCTCTGCGATCAGCAGTGAGTCAGAACTGGAAGACAGACTGCACAGATCAGGTGGAGAGGAGTCTGCTGAGTCTTCAAGGGTGTTAAACAAAAAAGGGTGCAGAGTTCAACACTGTAATGGCCTTGGTTCTCAGATTGGAAACTTATCAAATATTAAAAAGGGATATAAAAGGCGACTGAGCAGTAGCACAGAAAGCTCTGTATTTGAGAGTGAAGTCCCAGGCAGGAGACAGGCTCGAGCAGAGGAAGGCAAAGGTGATCCTGTGTACAGAGCTAGAAAACGGCCCAATGTGTGCAGAGGTAATGAAAACACAGAAGAAATTTCTCTGATCAAAACCATGATGGATTCCAGGACAGCAGTCCCAGAGCACCTTACTGAACACAGAAAAACACCAACCTTGAGAGCAGAGTCTTCAGCCTCTAGATGGATTAAAAGCACAGATACACATTTAAATCAGACTAGGAACAAAAATACCTCTTCAAAACTGCAGGGGTCGCTTCTTGAAGATTCAAATAAGCTTAGCACAGATGTACAAAAGCTGCCTGTTTTCCACACCAGCATCTCTACAGACAATTTTGTTTCAAACCAAAACAGTAAGGAATTTATGGAAACAGATTCTGTAACTCATAAAGTCTCAAATTCTGTACAGATGGGGGAAATTAAGATTGGGAAGAAAGATAAAATGGAAGGATTATTTACGGAGCCTACCACCACTAATGAAGGCATGCCTAAGGGAAGAGCAGGTTTTCAGGCACCTGATGTACTGCAGGGTACTCCACCCACCAGTGTGGAGACACACAGTGTTGTAGGAAGTAGAGGAATACCTGGAAGTGCTAGGACACAGAGAACTGACAATAATGATGATGAGCAGAATGAAATGAATAAAACTCAAACAGATGTGAGCTCTGCTGAGGCGAGGATTGATAAGCATTGTTGTCCTGGTGAGGATAAAGCCTTTAATATTCAGATTCAGAATGGTGGCAAAGATGGGAGTGAAAAGCCCAATGGAATATTGTTACAGGCTGGAACACTGCAGAAAGGCAACAGCCATCCTAAGGATTTTCTGAAAGGGTCTTTAGTAAAATCCAGAGTTGTTTGCAATGCAGATGATGTTCAGAATGATCCAGCTTCTCATCTGTTTTCTGACTCTAGAGACTTTGAAGACAGCTTCCAGTTGGATACTCAAACTGAGATGATAATAAAACAGGACGGAGCAGCTGGAATCACAGGACAGCAGGGAATACAAGGTTCAGAGCTGGCAGCTACAGCAGAGCACGAAATACCAAAGAACCTAAGCAGTTTATGGACTGAGAATGATACTGATAAAAGGCTGGCTGCAACAGTCAGGAAACTGAGCTTCTCTAGTCTTACCACCACAAATAAAATTACGAAAAACAGAACTCAGCACTGTAGTAATAAAGTCTTGGAGTCTGAAGGCCTTAATTTACAGCCCGTAGTGAAGAGAATAGAACCTGCACCTTGCCTTAAAGAAAGCGACTTCTCAGTGACTGACTCACAGCTACACAGTTTTCTACAAGATTACCAGACCCAAAATTCAGTGAAAGGGGAAAGTGTGTCTAAAGACCTGAATAAAGCAACCTCCCATTTAGGTAGGGAACACATTGTACAAGCAGAATGCCAGCCTGTCCCTGAAACAAGCCTAAATATGAGTGATAGCTTGCTGTTTGATGATAGCTTCAGTAATGTCAGTGACCTTTCAGCTGTTCACATCATGGAAGCTGACGGAAAGGACCCTGTGGCTTTGCTTCCTCCAGATGGTGTTTTGCAGAATCTAAGGCCTGTTGAGAATAAATTTGATGTCGGTGACAATCAGAAAGAACATGAGAATCCTGCACAATGTAACAATGTGTCTCTAGCGTCCTCGGATATAATAGCGGAAGTTCTAGACCATGGAAACTCCCCGTCTTTCCTGAAAGACATTCCTTCTTCATTTCAAGGTCAGTCAGGATTAAGAAACCCGGTGGTTTGTAACAATAACCCCAGACCAAAGGATTTAGTAGGAGATCAAGGTGAAAAGTTCCAGAGAAGCAACCAATCTTTAGAGAAGAAACCCCATCCAGTAGCGTGGACTGACTGCTCGTTTGAACTAAGCCCAGGATTGCAGGATGTATTAGACAAATGGCCGAGCCTCTCAGGCATTGAACCAGTTTCAGCAAGTTCCAGTTTGAAAGGAGAGTTAGTTGCTCCTGTTGTTAGTCAAGGGCCAGATCCAGTTTTTGAATCTGACTGTTGTGAGCCAGAGCCTTTGCCCACTTGCCGGGATTCAAAAAGCTCTTTCAAGGTTAAAGAAAACAAAATGGAAAACTCAGATCTTCAGAAAACAGATGGCCTAACACTTCAGCTCAAGGGAAGCAACAGAATATCCTGTCCTGCACCAGACAGTAATAATGGGTTTATTCCTCCTACACCCCCCAAAGAGCATTTTCCAAAAAGTTCTGTTTCTCTCGCTGTGAAATCTTCAAGAAAAGGACAAGTCACCTGCAAGAATGAAGGGCAGACGATTCAGGCACTGTGGAATAGTGAGGGCAGTGCAGAGCAGCAGGTAAAAACATTTCAGGTCAATCTTGGGTGTCTAGACCCAATTGAGACTGATGAGATAAAAGATGATTCCACTATAGACCAAGGCTTTTCACTGCAGCTATCTCAGGATGTTTTTCCATTCGTTCCCTTAAGTGCTGAGAGTTTCACTATTATTGATGTAGCAAGCGACAAAGCACTTTTCCAGACTTTTGTTGCAGAATGGAAAGAGAAAAGCAGATTCTCCATCTCAGTGGCATGTGAAAGAAAAAAGTGCCTTTTGTCTCCCAGATCAACGATTGGTGGCAAATTCAAAAAAGGTCAGTTCCCTGTTCCAGTGCATTTTTTTGTGAACAGCATGTGGCATCTTCAGCTTAAAGCAGGCCTAGGGAAGGAAAGGATATGCAAAAAAGGAGGAAAATCACTGATATTACTGAATGTTTGGGGTTGGAAGGGTCCTCTGGAGATTATCTAGTCCAACCCCCTGCTAAAGCTGGTTCATGTAGAGCAGGGTGCACAGGACCACGTGCAGGCAGATTTTGAGTATCTCTAGGGAAGGAGATTCCACAGCCTCTCTGGGTGATCTGTTCCAGTGTTCTGTCACCCTCAAAGTAAATAAGGTCTTCTTCCTGTTCAGATTAAACCACCCATAAAGCATCCCTTCCAAATTGTGGCCTTTTCTTGCAACCTCTTCAAGAGTTGATATAGAAGTCTATTCCTTCCTTTCACTCTAAAAAGCATTTCACATTTATCTGTCAAAAATCTGTTTTGATAGTTAAGAAATGCTGCTGTTGTTGTTGTTATGGCAGTGTGACAGCAAAGAATCTTAACTGCTTAATCTTGTCATTTTAAAGGAAGAGTAGGTTTAGAAAGCAGCAAACTGCAGCATATGAACACTTTTGTGGGGAAGAAAAAGAAGCAATATTGCAACAACCCAGAGACTGATCTGAATTTCACATATGCTTATACTGAACCAAGTTCACATTTTGAAAATACTTCAAAATATTTAACCTTGGTTCAGAGGCAGTCACAGAAGAATATTCAGATGCTCTCACATACCAACAAGCTGCTAACACTTCATTACTATCACCAAAGACCTATCAAGGAAATGCTTGACACCAGCTCTTCATCCTCTACTAACACTCAGCTCCTTTGCTGTACTGGGACTTGATAATACTCAGTTTTAGGTTCAGCTGTGTGTATTTACATGTTCAGGACCCATCTCTTCTCTATTTATGGATGACATTTTATAATAGTAATTTAAAATTATTTCTTTAGTGAGTTCTCCTCAGTGGATGCAAGTTAAAGATGACGGATTTCCTGTGCAAGGATGTGAAGACATCTTGGTAGTTGGACTGGCAGTGTGTTGGGGTGGAAAAGATGCCTACTATATTTCTTTGCAGCAGACACAAGACCAGACTGGTAAGTGAGCAAACAGGCTGTGCTGGGTTACTTGACACTGCGTCTCAAAAAAGTACCTTCAGCAGAAGGTTCTTGAAAGCGCTGTGAGTGTCCCGACCCCAGCTTTGTTGTGTGGTGGAATAATTTAGCAGTCATAGGTGTTACAGACCCTTGAACAGGTTACTGTGGATACATCCACACTACTGTGTAATAAGGGCAGGTAATTGGCTCAGGCACTGGCCTGTGAGCATGCATATGGCAAAACCATTCGTTTACTCTGATGTTCTCTTTAACTTGCTTTTCTCTTTCAATCTCTTCCAATTTTTGCTCTCTGAAACAAATCTAACACTCAAATGCTGAACATAGCCCAGTCTGTGCTAAGTGACCTTGTGACTAGGGTTTGATTCCTGGCTGTCCTTTGTTTGTTAGTACAGACACAGCATATTGCTTCTGGGAGCCTTGTCTGGTTTGATAAAATTTGATATATTGTTATTTCTTCATAGTTCAACCGTAGTTTTTGTGCTTCAGGTGATTGTATTCAAGATTTTTCTTTCACCTTTCTTACCATGTAATGGGTTAAAAGATGATTTTTGCTTGGATTTCCTGCCTTAGAAATCAGTCAGAGTTTGGCACCACCACCTTTGGACCAAAGCTTATCTGTGGCAGAGAGACTGAATCATCTGCAGCTGTACCTGCAGAAGAAGCCCAAGAAGGAGCGCTCACTTATCATGTATGACTTCATTCAGCACTACAAAACTCTGCTGATGGCTTGTGGCATCTCCCTGGAGGGAAGTTTTGAGGACCCAAAGGTTTGCAGGATTAAGACATTTCGCTTGGGTAAAACTGCTAGTTTAAACACAGCTGTGGAAAGACAGGAGCACCTTCTGGTACTTCTGTTATTTAGGTATGAATATGTCCATCTGTCAGGAGGTTTAGTGAAATTTTTTTTTAGTCAGCAATCTAGAACAGTAGAGGACATTTGCCTTGCTATGTATGTTCATGGTGCCTGCAAGAGAAACAAACAGTTTCAGAGGTTAACACATTATTATTTCATACCTTACTTGGCAGGGGAAATGAAGATAAATCTCTCCCCAGTCCTGGTGGACAGGACTTAACTCCTGTTTTGTTGCAGTAAGAAGCCTGGGACTGAAATACTACAAATGCTTCTGGTCAAGTTATTGCTTCTGAGAGCAAAAGACTGTAAGCGAAAGATTGATCCACTGTGCACATGGACCTCTGCTACCACTATTTTCTCAAAAAACCACCAAGTTTACATGTAGTTTCTCAAGGTTTGGGTACTAGTTGTAACTCGAATGAAACACTAGCTTAAGGTAAAAGCACCTTCTTGCCCATGTTAGGAAAAATTCTAGATGCAGCGAGAAGTCCTTTGATTTTTAAAGCTTGCTTTGCATATGGGATGAACAGCATCATGGCAATATTCAACTCTGCAGGACAGTAGCTAAGGTATTCAACACAATGACAAACAGATTTTTTTCATTCCAAGGTATAGTTTTAGGAGAAAATTAAAGAGCAGTAAAAGCATCTTTCCCTTCACTGTTCCATGTAATAGTCATACTCACGTTTGTTCATTTTAGCAGTGCAGTGGAGATATACATACCCCCTCCCCAGCCCCACATTTATACACTTGTGGTTTTTTACTTCTGCTTACGTGGCAGAGACAGTGTAGATATCTGTGTTTCATCCTATTTTGACACAAGAAATTGAAATATAGCTATAAATGAATATGCTTTGAAGACGGGGGTTTAAGCTCTACCAGGAGTAAAATACCCCATGCAGGATTCTTGGCATTAGTCCTGTTGTGCAAAAGATAGGAGAGCTCAGCTTGGCTAATATTCTAGATCAGTAGCAAGTTCTGATCTTTATGCAGTCATTTTTCAGATTAAGCATGTTTTGATCCTGATTTTCAGATTTATTCCCTTTGAGTTTTAATAAGTGAAAAGACACTTGAAGATGTGTTTATTTGACAGAGGATAAAATTTTCAAATGTACAGAAATACCTTTTCTTTTAGAAAGAAATAACTTTTCATTCTCACTCAAGAATTAAGCTTTTCAGTGACTTAGGCCCTCTTGAAGGTTTTTGCTGAAATGATGTAACAGACTATTGCAGTTTGCCTGCCAAATCAGGAAAAATAATACCCACTATAACCTTGAATTAACCCCTGGTTAAATTGTATTATGACTAAAATGTAAAAATTTGTCTCATGGAGGTCTCCCTTTTTAAGGTTGCGTGTTGGCTGCTGGATTCGGGCTCCAAGGAACGCACCCTTCACAACATGGTGACCAACTTTCTCCCCAGTGAGCTGCCCCTCCTGGAAGGAGTGGGCACCGGCCAAGGGGTGCAGAGCCTGGGGCTGAGTGCCAGCAGAGACCATTCTGGGCGGTACAGAGCAGCCACGGAGTCCGTGCTGATCTTCAATGTCATGGACCAGCTCCACAAGGAATTACAGAAGGAAAATCTGACAGGTGAAGGGACCTCCTCCACTTGCGGGCAAAGATGGAGGGTAAATACAGCTGTGCTACCACAGGCTGAGTGATCAGTGCAGAAGAGAGGAGGTTTGGAAGTTCTTATCTAAATATATTCTGTGTCAAAATGTTCATTTTTTAAAAGAAAAGAGGGAAGTTCCCTTGGAAGTATATCTATTCTGGAAAAAAAAATTAAAATATAATTCTTACATCCCAAGTATCCACCAGTTCCAGTGGTTAAGGCTGTAGCAGAGTATGTTCTAAGTCTCTGAATCAAGCAGGTTTCTACCTCCCAGGTGAGTACCCTGGCCATTCTGAGGGACTTGTGGGTCTGTCTATGGTTTCTCATGAATATTTTCAAAAGTTTTTTGATTTCCTTGTCAGAAGTCATTCCTAAAATCCTCGTATGTTTTCTGAAGGAGATTTCTTGCTCTTTGGCCTCCCCATATAGCATGATTTGTCATGTTTGCATTGTGTCCATGAAATTCTTGTGATTCCATAGTGAATGATCCTGTATGTTCCCACTAATAATTGTTGCTGTTTCAAAACAAGCCATCCAAAAAAAACCCAAAAAGCATGTACCTATTGGTGGTCATTATGGTAGTTTCCCCTAAATTACATCCAGAGCTGAGGATTATGGTCCAATCCTGCTGAAGTATTTTATTGCAAGTGTACCACATCATTTATGATTGTTACAGTTGAACCTTGGAACATTTTAAAAAGATGTGGGTGGTGGAATTAAAGTGCCTCAAGTTAGAAAGCCTTACATTAAGCATACCTGCAGTTTATAAAATGTTGATATACAGAGAGATACGTATTTCTTAGAAAAAAAAAATTGACAGAAACTGCTTTCTCTCTTAAATACTTTTGTGATAGGAAGTTCTGGAACACTTCTTATTATTAAATACTTCTTATTCCAGAAACAAAAGTATTTAAATGAAATCGATAGTAAAAGATTTCCGTGTGTCAGAGCATTTCAGTATTTTCAAAACTGAGGATTCTCCATTTTTAAAAAAATAAATCTGTTTATCTGCAGTTGATCTGTTTTAACAAAGATTTTC
>VYZQ01016279.1:32537-68300 GCA_013400655.1 Mystacornis crossleyi | reverse complement strand
AGTTTCAGCTGGGGAAAGAATTCAAATTATATAATTCACATGTTCACAATTTTATTTCCTCTTTAAGAGTACATGTTTTGTAAAGAGGTAGTAGCTAAGGCAGCTCTTAAGACACAAATTGCACTCTACCTAGTGTTCTTTCTATCCAAATGTCAGTTCTGACATTGCCTGCTCTGTCCCAGACACCTGGACAGATATTTGTTCATATGGTTTTGATGGATCCTAGATGTAGTGACTAGATGTGAAGCAGGCAGGCCTGAGCATTGGGGAAACAGGCAAGAATTTGTCTGATAGAAATTGCTGGGAAAAACTCTCAGAGCAGAAGATAAAGGACGGGTTCAGTCCTTCTTGCTGGCAAGTTGGATGGAATATTGGAGTAATTTCTAAAGTAATGCTTTCTGATAACTTCTTAACTTCAGGTGGCTTCATCTTGGCTGCTGATTACTCTCAGCTGGAACTGAGGATCCTTGCTCATTTGTCTTGTGACTGTCGCCTCATTCAAGCCTTGAATGGTGGTACAGATGTCTTTAAGAGCATCGCAGCAGAATGGAAAATGATTGATCCCGAAGCTGTTGGAGACAGGACCAGGCAACAAGCTAAACAGGTGACTTTAGGAAAAAAATTCAGTAGCGGCTTTCTGGGCAGCAAGGTTCAGCGTTCAACACATTGTGGAGTCACAGTAGTATTTTTTTCTGTTCGAGTTCAGCCATGATTGTTCAGTAGTTGGTTTGTCCGTCCTCCCACTCTCACTACGTTGCAACTGGAGCTGTCGGGGTTTTGGGGGATGAGGGTGGAGAAAAGCAGCATGAATGGCTTGGACTCAGAGGGGGTCTCTCTTCTTGAGTACTTGCCCTTGTTTCCATACACTTGCCTTCCAGTGAATCACATTTTGTTTTGGCTCTGCTTNCAATTTATTTATTCTGCTCTTGTCTTCTGCTTTCATGGAGTTCAAAACTGTTTTGCATATTACCCTTTAATTTTTATCCAGCTGCTCAGAGTAGCTCTCCCATGTTTTGTAAAAAGACATTGTTGTGTTTCTAAGAAGCATGTTAATTTTTAGGAAAGCTGTAGAGAGAATAGAGCTGCAATCAGAAAAAGAATGGAGGGCAAATGGGACAAGAGGCAGCTAGCTCTAATCACAGTTCTTGAAAATGAGCTGGAAAATTATGTTCTGAAGATTTAGGGTTTGTTGCTTTAGGAGACAAATGCAGAGAAATGGTTTTCTATTAAGAGTCTGTTTAGTCTCCGTTAATTTCTGAATAGTCTCTCCTTTGTGACCAGTAGGAACAACTTCCTGCTTCTCTCTCTTGGCACGTGTGTATGCATGCAAAGTGCAGTGTTCCTTATACTGTAACTTCCCTTCTCACGGATTTTCACTTGCTATGTGTTGCCAGGCTGACTGCTAAATGACATCCTAGTGAATTGACTTACGCTGTCAGTGTTGATTTTGAATAGCTCCTTTTACATTTTATATTTTGTAAACAAGGAAAGAAACTGTCTGAAGTTAACTTTTCCCACTTTAGTAGTTGTTTGCTGAACTTGCAGTGCAAGTTCGCTCTCCCGTGTCTCACCTTTCTTTGACCTAAGTTTCTTTTTAACACTCTGAGTGGATTTGCTCCTTCCCTTGCAAAGCGCAGATGGGCGATTTTCTTTCATCCTACAATCTGAAGGGACACAGCCTGAAGTCAGGCAGCCTGAGGCATCAAGGGCTCTGACTTCTGCTTTCAATTTACTCCCTTCCTACTACTTGTCTTTCCAGTGCTGCTCCAGGTTCTGACCTCTCCGTTATCAATAATACACGTATGACCCTCTGTGCCTGGGCATTGTGCAGAATGGACTTCCCACGTCCTTGTGCACAGCCACATATCCTGACACTGTGCACTTTCTTCCACCTCAAAAGTCTTAATAGGTTTTGCAGCAGAGCTGAATGAGTGATTGTGTGCCTTTGTCCACTGATGGGGTCTGGGAAATTTGAAGGATTTCCTCTGTGCTGCTTGGCTGGCCCAGACTGCTTTCAGTGACCCCACTGAGAAGTCAGTACAGAACATCAGCTGGATTACAGAAAACTTTCTTTCTCCTTTCACAGGGGTTCAGAAATTCTTGAGGGAGACAGTGCGGAGCTGCAGAAGGGATGGGTTTGTGCAGACCATCCTGGGGAGACGGCGATACCTGCCAGCTATCAAAGATCCAAATCCCTACAGCAAAGCTCATGTATGCTGTGCCTTTTTTTCTTTAATTATCTTTTTTGGTTTTGTTTTTAAAATACCAGATTTCTTTGCATAGCCGTGCGCAGTTTTACAAGGTTTGTGAGCCATCTTAGTCATGACCTTCCACTTCTTGCTAAGTTCATTGTTCCCTCAGTCATTCTCTTAATAACAGCTTTTGTCATGGCCGGTTTGACGTAAGTCTTCTGTGACTGGGTGTGCAGCTGTCATCACTGTGCTAACCTCACTTCAGAACTCCCACGTTGGAGCTGGAGTGAGTAATTTATTGAAATCAATGGACATGATTTTAAAATGCCTCCACGCAGTGATACACTTAAACTCTTCAGGCTGAGTTGCTCCCACTCAGCAGTCTTTGTATGTTACATGCTGTCAGCACTTGAACAAGAAAGGGCATTTAAGTCCTGTATTTTTGGATATTTGTTCCTTTTCTTATTTCCCCTGAAAGGAAAATTGCTTTAACTTCTTAGATAAATATTTACTTAGTATACACCTTTGCACTAGCATTAATTTTTTTACCAGGCCATTTTGGTCACTTGTGCCATAGACTCTCCTTCAGTAAGAGTAAATTGACTCCCTAGGGAGGTGTTTCTGTGGGGAGGAAGCCGTATACTTCTCAGTAGGAAGCTGGATCAAGTAGTGTGGAATTAAAGACTGGCGTAGAAGAGGGAGGAAGTGGGGGTGTTTGTACTCCAAATAGTTCACAGGGAAACAAGGAGGCTTTCAGAAAACTTCTCAAAATATTGGACAGGTTTGATCTGAAAAGTACTTCATCTGGAAGGTTTGTAGATGCATCTTCTGTTCCAATTTGATGTAGTCTTTAAAACCATATTAACGACCAGTTAAAGAATTATCCTCACTTTCATTTCACCATCCTCATAATTCTTTGCACATGTTTCAGCTCTGAACAGAGAGAAGCTTTGAATACAGTATCCTTGTCTTAGGAGGGTGTCACGATCCGACCAGCGGGAATCGTGATAGGTTCTACAGCCGATCTCAGGGTGCAAAAGATTCACAGGATGGGGGTTTCAATTAATCACAAAAGCACTTTATTAGTGCAACATATCAACGCGATAGAAAGAGGGAGAGATATAGGAAACAAAGTATAGCAGAGAAAGAGGGGAATTTGGGATTATAGCTACCAACGGGCGACGTCCTCGTGAACCCCTGCCGAGGGACGCGTCGTCTTCCGTGGGGAGGCCTCAAAGTGGGGAGTCGGGAAAGTCACTTTAAAGTCTATTTTGAAAATGGGGGGGGCCATTTGACCAAACCACAGCCGTGGTCAGGAGGCTCATTGTCTGGGGCAGCAGGAGCGAGTGTGCAGCACAAACCGTTCCGTACTGCCTCGCAATCAGGAGCGGTGTACCGTGATCCAGTTAATTTCCCCAAGAATGCGTTGCGGTGAGCACACCTGCAGACAATGCTTGGCAAACATCCACGTCAGCCAGGCCAGAACCTCCCTGCCCCCAAGTCCTTCTGGGGTTTTAGGGTCTTAGTCCTTGTCGATGATCATGAGGCAGATGAGGGATCTTAGGACCGTCTCTTACAGAGGGGATTAGTAGAGAAGTTGTTTGTGTTGGAAAATAACGGTGGTCTGGTGTGTTTTTGCACAGCTGTAATGCTCTGGCAGCCAGGGTTTAATGTGGCAGACCAGATTGCTAGTCCATGAAGTCCAGTCACTTGCCTTCGGTTGTCCATCCCTTATGGCTTTGAAGATAGGCAGCAGTGTCTTGTGGTGCTTGGATTAACTGAGACTTTCCCACACCCCTTGAAACTGTTACCATGTGTATGTGCTTCTCCTTGTGGATTGTGACTCTTGCAGGTTATTACCCTGGATCTTCATTAATTTTAAATTTGTGGAATTTTCTCAGGCGCCTGTAGAAATTTTGTGTCGGAAGCTAGTCTATAATGTGTCTTTCTTTCAGGCAGATAGAACAAACTCTTTATTTGGAAGTTTAACTATGTGTGTATTTGGCCATGTATTTATGATTTTTAATTAAGTACACGTGACATGTTGGATTTGATTTTTTGGGGGTGAGTTTTGAGAACAACTATCTCTGTTCAGGCAGAGCGACAGGCTGTGAATACAACTGTTCAGGGATCTGCTGCAGATATTGTCAAAACAGCCACTGTGAATATTCAGAGACGCCTGGAAGCTTTCTCCTCTGTGATCAAGTCCCATGGACATCTGGAGAGCTCCTTCCAGAGAGACAAGACCGGTATGGTTGCCTCTTCTTTGCACGCTGGAGCAAGATTTTCAGTGTTACTAATGTTAAAGCAAAAAAAAGCCTGAAAAAAACTTAGTGCCTTTGGGCCTAGGAGTGGGAGGTGTTTTATTTCCTGACAGTGGTAAGTCTGTGTTTAAGGGGCAAAAAAGTCATAAGGAAAGAGGAACGAACTAAAGCAAAGGTGACCAGAACAGAGACTCCAGTTACCTCAGAGCAGATCTTGCAAAGGTTGGCAGTGAGAGCTCCTGTGTGATGTGGTCTGTGATGCCACCACAGAATTGTTCAGAAGGAGGAGGAGGAACTGAGCAGACACTGGCTTCAGAGGCAGTGAAAAAATTGCGTGAGACAACTTCTGGTTCCAAAAATACATTTTTTTGGTTAGAATTAAGTCTGGAATTTGTTGGCTGGAATTTGATGTCCAGAGACTCTGCAACAGTATTATACGAAGCACTTATTGGCATAGGTTTTCCTGTTTGCAGATAGCAAAGCTGTGCTGCGGTGCTCATTCCCAGAGGAATGCCACAAAGACTTTTTTTAGCATAATGTAGATGATGTTTTGTTCATCAGGTGTATTTTAGAAAGACAAGAGATGGAGAGCTCTATTTCTTTGATAGTTCTTGTGCTTCAGTTGAAACATGCAGCCGTCTTAATATGAGGGGTCTGATTTGGAAATTAAATAATTAGTTGCCAAACCTCTAAAAATGTGTCAGGGAGTTTATTTTGGAGAGACCAGATTCAGAGGTCAGCTATGAGTAGAAGGCACGTGCTTGGCAGAGCCTCACACCCCCTCTACGAGCAGAAGCTACTGACCCTTGGCCAGTGTAATTGTAGGGAGGTGAGTAGATGCATTTGTGGTAGTTCTCCCCTACTCTGATACTGAGTGTTTCAAGAACTGGAAGGAATTATTTTTCAGCAAGTTAAAAATGCCTGTGCCATCAGAGGAGCATCCTGCATCATGTGGCTGCTTCAACGTTGCTGCTTCAGTGTGAGGCTTGCGTGAGAACTGATGATGGCTTGAAGCCCCTTCTGTGAACTGAAGTCCTCCTGTCAGCTAACCTGAGAAATAAATAACTTTTGAGTCTGTGTGTGTGAAGTTGTGTTTGTCTATTTTAAAACAGCAACAGCTTTTACCATTGAAGAGTTTGTTTTATTTTTTGTCAGGGAAGGCTTACCAGGATCTTGGTTTTGTCAGCTGCTTGCTTGTTTATTTAATAACTGCTCTTTTTTTTCCTTCCTCTGTTTTACTCAGGAGCTACAGTTTCAGAAACTGCATTTTGTAGGAGGCTTACTGGTTTCTTAAATTAACCATTAAAATGTTTCTGGAAGAAAAGCAGAATCCTAATTCACTGCCAGAGAGAATGTTGTAAACCAGCTTCTGATTAAACTTTGCACGATTTTGTTTAAAATTTACTTTTTAAACAGATGGTTCAGGAGTCACAACTGTCTCTTGTTTCCATTCTGATTCATATCTTTGTAATGTAAGGCTGAAATGTGTATATCTACAACACTTTCCATTTTTTCCCTCAGTAGCTGTACAAATATTGATAGAATAGCAGTGATTTGTGGTTTTGTTTGTAGGCATGGGCTTTTTAAAGTTCCTCACGTTCTTTTACTCAGCATTC
Organism: Mystacornis crossleyi; assembly: GCA_013400655.1. NCBI lineage: Eukaryota > Metazoa > Chordata > Aves > Passeriformes > Timaliidae > Mystacornis > Mystacornis crossleyi. The sequence goes on along the minus strand of VYZQ01016279.1, from coordinate 62,228 downwards.
AGAACGTGCAAAGGGTTTTGGTATGTGAAACACACTTTTGTATGATGGCACCTAACAAACTCTGCTCTTCACCCGTGTAGGAAGGCTGTCGAGGAGGAGAAACGCAGGGATGTTACATCCCATCAGAGGAGGCTTCTTCATCCTCCAGCTGCATGATGAGCTCCTCTATGAAGTTGCAGAGGACGATGTCATCCAGGTACAGCCCTGCGGTTTCTCTCTCAGCTCTACTGCGTTACTGTATTTCAAACAAGCCTTCCTTCTAAGAGCTCACATTCTCTTCCCTGGATCCCCTCGCCCTGCGTGGTGAAAGGTCTGTGAAAACAAAGTTCAATTGGATGAAAAAAACATGTTTGCATGCTTGATCCCTTGATTTTCAGACTCAAGCCATGCTCATGGCTGAAGTTCATTTTCAGCGTGTGCTTTGTTGCTTATAACAGCAGTTCATGCAACTTCTCTGTGAGGCTTGAGGAGTGAAGTGGCTTAGCATTGTTGACAGGTGTAGAGGGAAGTGTTCCCTCATCTGGAGGTATTTTTGCCTCCCTGTGTATGCTCTGGTGCTTGACTCAGAACGGGTATTATTACAGCTGTGGTTTGTACTCTGCGCAGGGAGAGAGGATTCTGTCCTTTGGTACTTGTTTGCTCATTCCCTACCCGCTTGTCTTCCTGGCAGGAGCGCTGTGGTGCTGGTTGGCAGCGTGGTAGGTACAAGGAGTGGGCTCTGTGGTTTTAAAGTGCCTTTTGTGTGTCTGTGTGCTCTTCCTCCCCAGAGGCACTCCAGTGCCTGGGCACAGAGCTGTCTGTGTGACAGCTCTCAGGGGCAGGTATTGGAGCTGGGTGTTGGCAGCTCAGTGTTTCCCAAGCCCTGAGCACGAACGCAGGGAGGCTCCCAGGCCATGCTTCCATATCTTGGGGATACCTTGGGGATACCTTTCTTCCACTTCCGCACAGGCACATGGTCAGTGACAAAAGGTCATCTCCTGATGGCAAGCAGTAACTCCTAGTCTGACAGAGCTTTCAGCACTGCTGATTGGCCTGAGCATGCATGTATATATTAATAAATATGTATTAATAAAAATACGAAGAATATAAGCGAGTATATATATGAATAGTATATATGTTAATTTAAATAAAAACAAAAGGTGTGGTATTTTTATCTTGAATCTCAGATCGAGCTTTTTCTCATTGTGCCAGCTTTGTTCAGACATCTGCTGTTTCAATCCAGGCAGGCTGTTTTAGAGACAGAAAGACTCCTAATAGTCTTCCTGTAGAAGGCTGAAATCCCCTGAGTATGGGCTTTAACATCTTTAGATACTGTCTCCAGTTTATCCTGGTGTTCTCAGGAGAACTGGAGACAAGTGAATGGATTTGCTTATTATTTATTGTATTCTCTTCTTTTCATGAACTACCTCAACTTCAAGAGCAATTATTACCAGCTTTTCTAACTTCCTTCAGATACATTTCTCCATAGATTTTTCTGGGCAGTTGCTTAAACCAGCAGGTTCTTCTGTCTCCCCTGCAGCACAGCTGCTGGCCCTGGTTCTAGGTGCAGCAGCCCTAATCTGATGTTCTTTGCTGGTGCCATGTGCTGGACTTGTGACCATTCTCAGAAAATCTCCTTCTGTAATGTTCATGTTTCTTTGGATATGTTAGGCCCCAAACTTGATCAAGTCTGGAGTGGTTTGAATAGAGTGGAAAATTGATCAGTGTGTCATGCAAGCAACATTTTCTGTGTTCCAGAATTCCATTTCCATGTTTTCTCACAGCAGTGTGCCTTGCTTAAGCCCTGTTCAGTTTTTAATCTCTGATAACCCCATTTTTTTCCTGCTCAGGCAGTTATTTTTCATCCTATTTTTGAACAGTAGATTATTTCTGTCCTAATTCTCTACCCTGCTTCTTTCTACTCTGTACTCGTCTGTGCTGAATTACGTCCTATTTCAAAGCATTTTTCTAGGTTATCAAGATCATTTTGAAATGCAGTATATAGGGGCATAGGAGTTTGGAAGACAAAAACTGGACTTCCCCTAGTTCTTAATGCTGTTGTAAACTCTTGTGCTCTGATCTCCTCAAATCCCCTCCTCCATTCCCCAGCAAAAACTACGGGGGAATTTCTACAGTGGGTGCCTGTGAGGTAATTAGGAAAACACATGGAAGGGTCAGAATAGTTCCTCTGCTGACAGAGTGGCTTCTAGCTGAGCTGAGGAATCACCATAATTCCAGAGTCTCTTTTCACTCTGCTGTGAAAAGGCACACTCTCTTTTCACTCTCTGTGGAAAGGTTCATGGGATGGGTGTGGATTGGAAGATTCATTCAAATAAGCAATCCAGGACAGGCTGGATTCTGCACGGGTCTTGGGGGAGGAAAGGGAGTACCTCTGTCCAGGGCAGGTTTTTACGGTCAGGAAAAAAAATCCAGTCTCTTGTAATCCAAATAGTTGCAGAAAGAAAAAACTTCTGGTCTCCTAACTGTGTATTGAAGTGAATGTTTTCTCAGGAATACTTTCGGAGGGCAGAGAGCAGTTACCTCATCTGTTTACTAGAGGGCAGGAGTTGCCTTAACTAAATAGTGAGGGGGAACCTGGGCAGTATTTGTAGCACCCACATGGAATGTGACCTGCTTTCCCAGAGGTTTGTAGTTTGTGTTTCACAAAGTGCTTTTCATGCTGGCACAACACGGAGGAGCCACCGTTCTTTGCTTCTGGCAAATTTGTTTTGTGTCTTGCATTGAAGTTTTCAGAACAGATTCCATGAAACAGATAAAAGTCATGCAGCTGAGGGAAAGGTGAGACTCTACAGGACTCTCAAGTGTTTAATAGAAAGTTAATTTTGGCCTCTTTTCTAAGTAGTCTTAAACACTGCAGAGCCAGTCACAGCTGTGTGCTGCATAAAATCTCACTGGCTTTCTACAGTTTCTCCATTCATAAACACTAATCAGGATTTGGTTGCATTCCTGTCCGTGGTAAGTCAGTGCAAATAAACGCGGGAGAGGATTCCAGGTGTCTGCCTACCCCTACTGACAGAAACCCAGAGCACTGACGTTGTGTGGGTGTCTGATGCCTGATGTTTTCTCTTAGGTCGCTCAGATCGTGAAGCACGAGATGGAAAATGCCATCAAACTCTCGGTGAAACTGAATGTTAAAGTGAAAATTGGCCCCAGCTGGGGAGACCTGCAGGACCTGGAGCTGTGACAAGGCTGTGTGGCTCTCCCAGGCCTGGGGAGGCAGAAGGCACCACAGACTGGGCAGGGCAAAGGCCTGTGATCACCTGCTGGCGGTGTGATCCTCCCGTGCTGTGTTCCTCCTGGCAGGATAACAAGCTGCCGTCTGGAACATGTGGTGGAACATGGTATGAATTCACCAAGCCAAACCCTCCAGAGCTCAATCAGAGCACTGAAGCGTGTTTACAGAACTGTGAAATTATTAATTGTTAAAAGAAGGCTATTTAAATGAATTCTGTTAAAGTGTGCTTGATCTTGTACAAACCCCCAAAGCCTAATGAATTTATTACGTATGAAATGAGCTGGATTACTTTATTAAAACAAGGCACAAAGATAATTTGGCAGTTCTTGTGTGTAATTGTCTATGGCAAAAAAAGTCATTGTGATTGCACTAGATGTAGAATTTTGCAGGCCTCTGCCAGGATTATCTTGTACTGGATTCTGCTGATGACAGGTGCTGAAGTGGCTTTACAGCTGGCTGGATTTCTCACTGAGCAGCTGTGCAGCATTCACAGCAAGTGGAACCTGTGTTTGGTTGGCCTTTGACTTTTGAGAAAGCAATTCAGTGACTGCTGTAATTCATCCTACTGCTACCTTGCAAACTGGCCTCAAAAGGGATATTGTTTGGAGTCTCTTAGAGCTAATACAACATCACCAGCAGAAACATTTTAAAGAAAGAACCTCAATGAATTGGTTAAGAACTTAATGGCAACTCATATTTTTGTGAAGAAGAAAGCTACCTCAGTCTGGCCAGCTGACATGGCAGCCTTGCTGGTGTTTGAGGTCTACTGTGTTTGAGAGGAGTCTTTACACTGGTGGGTGACCTGTGGCTCTCCATTCAGAGGCTGTTCTCCTAAGGAAGCCTCGCACCTGCCTTTGGCAGCCCCACTAAAACCTGCTCAGATTTCCCCCGCTCTTTGCCTCGGTGTCTTTGGCTCTGACCCTGTGATCAGGCAGAAAGTTTTCCTGGGAGTTTGGGCTTGTCAAGCTGAGCTGGGATCAGATCCTTCAAAAGAAGGGGCAAGGAAGGAGCTTGCAGGGAACTAATCTGCTGCTATTTGGCATTACTCTCCCCACTAATACCTTCTGGTCTGGCTAAATCTCACATCACATGTTTTCATTTCCCTTCCAGACAGTTGTGATGGTTACACAAGTTCAGCTGCTTTTGTTAACTTCACACAATGCCTGACCTTGAATTCTCCCATTTTCATCGTCCAGCCCTCGTGTGCTACAAGAAAGGGAGGACAAGTGCCTCCCATCATCTTCCTTATGCCTCTAATTATTGTATCATGTCTTTTTTTCTGCAGTTCCTCCCTAATGTAATCAATCTCCATCCTTCCATTCTTGCCTCCTGTGGGAAGTTTTCAAGCCCCTAATTATTCTTTCATTTCCGAACTTCTGCTAGCTCCTTTTTAAGCAGTGTACTTTTGAAGTTGCTTTTTCAGCCTGATCTGAGAGGATGCACACTTGGCTTTCAGCAGCCTGAGAGGGGGCTCGAGCTTGTTAAACTTCAAATGTGGTGCTTTTGGCAGGGCCATTATCCCGACGTCAGAAGTCCCTGGCACTGGGGGCTGGAGAACACAGGGAGTTTTCAAAGATGATAACGGGGCCTCCTTACAAAAGGCTGCATCCCGGACTCTGATCCACCACCTGCCTGTTGTGCAGCAAAATGGACACATGGTCCTGAGCCAGAGCCCCAGGTGGGGCTGCCTTGACTGCCCTGCTCAGCACAGTCTTGGCCTTCTTTCCTGTTCTGTGTTCCACCTTACATTGAGATTTTCTTGATTTCTTCATGCCTGCCCTATGCCGTGGCTTTCTACGACATCTGTCACCTGATGGCTGAGCTCTTTATCCACAGCACTGGGTTTTTTTCTTAGTTTATTAAAGCTTTTGTTATTAACAGATCCGAGCCGTGGCACCCCGGTGCCTGACCATTTGTGTGCTCTGCCTGTGAAGGTGCTGGCTTGGACTCATCGATGCACGTGGCCTGATGATTTCCTGTCCCCGGGTGTCCTGCGGTGACACACCTGTGCCGTGTTTCAGGCCTCACTGGGGCTGCTGTCATTTGGGCTGCTTGTTCTTTGGCACATTACAGTATGTCCCTCCCACACACTGCCTCCAGAACTTGCAAAGGATGGATCTCACCCGTATTTCTCAGCGAGCTCTCTGGAAGGGGGTGATGCTAGTTGGTAAGGGATTAACATGTACCCAACCTTATTTTGACTGACAAGCGCAATGGGTTCATTTTAATTAAGCAGTAATTTGGAGCAAATGAGAAGATAAGAGGTAGCCACTGTGGCGTTTGAGTCGTGTTACTGGGACTGGCTCTGAGCTGTTGGCTGATTGCTGCTATTTACATTCCTCAATTCTGACTGGACTTTAACTGGCAGCAAGACTGAGCAGTGGAAGCAGAAGAGGGCTTAGGTCAGGTAAGCAGAGGCACTGGCCAGAAGTGCAGAAAGGGATTATGTGTTGTTTTCTGAAGGTGGTAGAAGGAGCCTGACTGCTCACATCACTTACTATTTTTGCCTGTGGGCTCCTTTTCCCCCACCTTTGATGGGCTGAGACCTGTGGTCGAGCTTTTTATTATTGAGCTTTTTATTAAAAAGATACCTGATAGGTAGGACCTGATAACCGGTGTGCGGGTTAGTCTTGGTCTCTCTGTAGTCAGGGTGGGATGCATCTGGTCGTGTTTGCTGTGTTCCTCAGCTTGTTTGCAATTCAGTCTCTCTTCACAGCCCAGTCCAGCCTCCTGTCTGCAGGCACAGGCTGGGACAGGGACAGGTGAATGCTGCAGAAGGCCTAAGAGTCCTGTTTGTTAGAGCTGTGGGCAGCCTTGTCCCTTGGTGCACACAGAATTGCTACTGCAGCCTAGCAAGGCTCCTGCACCAGCAGGGCTGCGTCTGCCTGCCGAAACAAATCCGCATGGGATGCGGTCCTGGCAGACAGCTGCGGTCACTGGGAGTGCCTTGTCTTCACATGATGGGAACCTGCAGGACCCAACTCCTCACAGGGAGAGCCCATCCCCCACTGCTGCTGAGCAGCCCAGGTCTGGTTGGTTCCCATCTGCTTTCTGCTCAAAATGACTCAAATTTGCATTCAGCTGGCTACTGGCATGGACAGAACTTGCCCAGCTGTCGTGGCAGGAATCCACACCTTTGGTGTTTGCTGCAGCCTCTTGGTGCTTTTCCTCACATGCAGACCACAAGCTTGTTTTGCCTGGGTCTTCGTGCTGCAGCTTTCCTTTTCTCCCTTGCTACTGGAAGCGGTGACAGGCAGGTGACAAATAATAATGACACTGGTAATCTGATCTGGTTTGATCCTTCTGCCTTTGTCCCGTGCTGCTTGCGTGCCATCAAGAGAGTTGTACATAGCTGACAAGAGGGAGCTGGGAGCTCAGCACCTTAGGCTGGCATTTAAGCTGCTCGTGGCAGAGCAATTCAGATGTGCTGCTGGGAAGTGCCCGCACATGAGCTCACTCCTGCCCTTCCGAGAGCTCAGCCTGTGGCTGACTGCGTTTGCCCTGAAGTGGGAGTGATGGGAAAGGGGCTCTTGGTTGGCTGGGAAGCCCGGGTCCAAGGCTGGTGACATTCCCGAGGGCTGGTACGAGCTCCACGTGAGCTCCCTGCATTGGAGCATGGGAACATCAGCTGGGGTATGAGTTCTGTCCTGGCAGGAGCTGCTGGAGGAAGGTTGGTGACCCTTCCCACCCCAGCAACAACCAGGACAGCAATTTTTGTATTTCTGAATGAGTGGTGTAAAGTCCAACCAAAGGCTCTACACAAACCATGCACCTTTGAAATACTATAAAGAATCTAGGAGCAGAGGTTGGGAAAAAAGAGATTACACCAACTAGTATCAATTCTTTCCTTTATTTTCTTTCCCTCTGTTTTGGGTTTGTTTTTTTGTGTTTTTTTTTTTTGTTTTTTTTTTTTTTTTTTTTTTTTTTTTTTTGTTGTTCCTGGGGGCTCGAAACAGCCTCACTTTAAGATGCCTTAGTTTTGTGGTGCTGATTTAGGATACCTGTGGAAACAGGACATGGTTAGCACAGGAGTGTGTGGTTCACCCCAGACCAGCCTTCGTTCTGAGAGACAGGTAATAACTCGTTAACAAACCACACACGTACTCAGTCCACGCTTCCTTGACACTGAATCTGAATATTTGTTGCTATTTAAAAAAGTACAATGTTTGATTTGTTGATTTAATCACAAAACAAAACACATGAATGGAAACACTCATTTACATGACTATTGTTTATACACCTAAGAGGAAGAATTGACTACGAATGGCCACAGGCAGTTCCTTCATGAGAGAGAGTGTGCTCTTACCAGACCCTTCCAAGGCAAAAAACCATTCAAGACTGAAATATGCTGTGCTTGAATTCACCTTTGGGCTATGGGAAAGGATGGATGGGGCAAGGCCCAGGCTATGTGAGGGGCATAATTAACCAAAAACTGGGGTTTGCCTGTGCTACAACACACACAGTTTGTATGTGGAGGCCTGAGGTTGGATGCAGCTCTCAAGCACCAGTAGTTTCTACTGGGAAAAAAAAACCGGTTTCTATGCCCACCTGCATTACAATGCCCACACTGTGGTGTCAAAGGGATTCTGGAAAAGGAGTACAAACTGTTTTACAGGAGGGTTTATGCGATAATCTTATACAATAAATGTAGTAAATAGAGTATTTCTGTTACATGTTTTTGTAACAATCCTGCTATTGTGGGGAATGACTAATTGATGTAGAGAGTTGAACTGCAGAACTGTAAAAAGACTTAAAACCTCCCCCCAGGTAAGAACAGAAAACCTGATTCTCAAAATTTCAATTGTCATGTCTTTTAATTCAAGATTTGCAACTGAAGTTAAAGCTCTAGGAATGGGTTTAATTTTTTTATTAATAAATAAAGTAGCTTGTACTTCACTGAAGACTTGCCAACTCTGCAGACTTATAAATAATCTAATTTAATGCATTTTTTCTGTCTATCTACAGCACTAGACATATGATTACAAACATCTGGTCAAACCCAAAGGTGTGTGTGCTGTTGGAAGTTCTGTGTATCTGGTTTTGGATGTGATTGTGACAGAGCTCCTGGAGAGAAGAATGTGAGGGAACAAGGCATCTAAATGAACAAACAGCGTTTTGAGCTGAACTAGTATTTCCAGCCAGTCTGGCCTGGTGTAGCTGAGGATTGCAAGGCTGAAGATACATCTGAGTTTAGGATTTTGCTTGAGGTGGCGCTCTCTGAGTGGGAAAGGTGAAAGCACAGAAAGATTGCAACATCCAGTGACAGCCAATGTCCTTGATTTTCCTCCAGCCAGTCCTACAGTCTGTCTGGGAGTCAGATGCTGTGCTCCTTGCTGGGAATGCTGCAGCTCCGTGCCTGTCACTGACAGCCTTCAGCAGCGTTCAGGGCAAGCCTTGCAAAAATCCCACACTCCCCCTCATTTCACAATAAATCACCGAGGCAAGAGCTTTTCCTCCCTCACTGAACTTTTTAAGTGATGGGTTTTTTCCACATACATGGTAAATCTTGATAGAAAGCATTTAACAGTGTGCACTAACAAACTTATACAACATATACATTACATATATATATTATATATATAGAATGTTCTATATACAAACATATACAACTTTTTAGATCTCTACAGACTACAAGAAAATTGATAATTATAGTCACAAGTGGTGAACTTAACAGAAATAGTAATTGGTAACTGTCTGGAAATATGTAAAATATGTAAGAGTGGAAAGCTGTGACCTGATGGGGAGTACTAGAGAAAAGTTGCTTAAAAGTTTAGTATTAAAAATTGTAATTTTGAGGGCTGCTAAATTCTCATTTCTCTGTTGCATAAAAATGCAAATGGAAATCTACTGGCAGCTTTTTTTTTTACCCTGGTGTTAAACTAGAGACTGTTGGCAGCCAAAGTCAGCTGGGCCTTGTGTAAAAGACTTGTTGAGGACACTTTTCTCTCTGGGTGAGCTGCAGTGCTCGGCAGTTAGAAGTTGCTCTTAAATTTCCTTCAAAATTCCCATGATTCCAATCAGCCTGTGGGGCTGCTTCTGGCTGCCACACACCAGGGCAGAATGGAAAATAAGCTGGGTGCTGGACAGTTTGAATGCTGCCCCAAACGATTTTGCTGCCCAGAGACCAGTGGGTTTGGATTATAGGCCGGAGCACAGGCCCAGTGAACACAGGATTAAACTGAAGATCAAACTGCTATAATGTTCTTTTCTTTCTCATTCTCAGTGCCTGGTTAGAGCACTGCTTCCTTACAGGCACAAGTGGTCACTTCTGTGACCCAGCCACTGGAAGGAATTCCCCAACCCAGTTCCTACTGGCATCGGAGTGGCAAGTTTGGCATATCCTTACACACAGAAATCCTCTTGGGTCATGGACAACTCCAATTCCTTGGCTCTCAGCAGAAACCTAGGCATTGCTCAGACTTTGACCTTTTTCCCCACAAGTTTCTACAGTTTTGACAACATAGGGCAGTTTCTCCTGTGCCAGAGAAACTTGTGGAATCTCATTCCCAGTTGAGCTAGACCTGTCAGGGCCATCATTTTGATTTTGCCTACAGCGAAATGTAAAAATCCCGTAAATCATGAAATTCTGTTGTGCTACAATGGGAATTTAGAACTTAACACCTCAAATCTCTTCCAACCCTTAACTTGTGCAGTAGGCCAATTATGAGGCCAGACTTCTCCATGGTACAACTTCCTGGGCTGTATTTTATTGTAGGTGAAGGGAAGAGATGGAAAAAACATCTTTGAGAGGGGTCACCTGAACACTGTGACCATACAAACACCAGTGAAGTTCAGGTCTAGTTAGGAGTGGGATGGTGCCTATCTCCATCAGTGCCCATCAATATTCCTTGAAGGGACAGAGGATGTTACTCTTCTTTAACAGAAAAATTTTAAAGCCTGTTTTCTCAGCTTATCCTCACTTTCTTTTTTCTAATTTGAAACTATGTCCAGGCACATGAAAACGAGCCTTCAGTGCCTTGTTTCCAAGCCAATCTTGGAGAAATTTCTAACCTAACAGTTGACCCATGTGGCAGTGAGTTTCTTGTGGGTTAAGGTGGAGCATCCTTATGGACAGGCAATAAATCCAACTCACTGTTCTCTTCTGTGGCTGCAGGTTGCAGTTTTCTGCAGCATTCACTGCAAAAAGCGAACAAGCCACTTTGAAGCAGAAGCAAATTACTTTCAGCAGTGTGAGCAGAGAACAAATTGCCACTCGCCCCCGGTGTCACTTTATATATGTGTTATATATGTATGTTGACAATGGTTTTCCATGCTCCTCCCTGGCCCATTGTGTAGTGTTGCTGCCCCAATCTCTCTCTTTCTCTCACAGATTTTGGGGGGGTTTTGTGCAGGTCCCCTCTCATAATTTCAGCTGAGCACTTGTGAGCAGTGTTTGACAGGACTGTGGTTTCCCATCTTGCCTTTCCTAACTTGAAGAAATGGTTTCCAAAGCTGGTTTTCTCTTCCTGCTACTGGGAAATAAGGCAACCAAGTGATACAGACTCCACGGGGATGAAAAGTGCCATGGCCCCCTTCAAGGACAACAGGTTAATCTAGAGCACATTTTAGAAAGTATAGATTAGGATGATGTGTCATGAGCTCTGAATTTCAAATAAACCATCTAACGCAGGTCTTAATGACCTTTTTAGATACTGCCTGTCCAGCTACCTGCAAAATCTTTAAAATTTGGGCATCAGATTTTGAATTTATTTATTTTTCTGGTAGGAGTTAAAAAGCACTGATTTTTTGCAAGGTTTTCCAAGGGAAATAAATAGCAGATAAGAAAATGCAGCTCAACTCATTTTTATGTGGAGTACAGTAGCAAACATGCTTGAAATGTACTGGCTTTTAATAATGTCACTTTTAAAAAATAAAGATTTTTGTCATTTAAGGTATTTTTTTTTTTTTTTTTTTTTGCTCAGAATAGAAATAAATCCCATTTTTCTTCAATCACAACATGCTTCCTTTTTCTCTTTTTTTTTTTAAGATGGCAATTAGTCATGCAAAGTTTTATAAGTGCATTAACATTCGAGTTTGTACAGAATATTTTTAACCAGACACACTCCCCACAGTTCATACCTACAGCTTCTGAAAAACTACATGCCACAGTGATGGATGAGTTCCTTTTGGGAAAAAATTGGCCACCCCATGAGCCAGCTGTTGGAAAGACCCTCAGGATTCCAGCTTCCGTCTCACGGTCTGTAAAATTTCTCCTTGACGTCCACTGTGATGAATCCAATAATAGTAACAGGAAAACATCTTCCAGGAGAAAAAACTGTCTCTGGCCAGTGACTGGTAGATTTGGGAATAAAGGTCGCTTCCCTGAACAGTGTTCTTAATAAAGCCACAAGCAGCTTCTTTGAAAGTCTAAAACTGGTACCACTTTTTGTCCTTGTATTTGAGCATCACCTACAGAGATGGGAAAAAAACCAAACAAATGGCAATCAAACACATGACCTAGGCCCACTAACTGTCAAACTTCAGAATTAATAAATGAAGAACAACGCAATATTTCACTAACAGTGTAGCAGGTCTTGAGTCCACTGAGATCTCGTATTTAATTTCATAGTTATTACATTTAAAAAGTGTTACCTGCTATAGCTGTTTTTTAAAAGATTTTTTTCCTGAGGAGCTTTAACTACTTTTCTTTTTCAAAAATTAAAGGAACTTGCTTTCTATAGGAATAAAAAGACTTATCTATGGAGCATAGTAGATATGCCCTCAATACATAAACTTCTTGCATTTCAGGGCATGTTCTTTCTGTCTCACACTTAAAAAAGCCAGTAAAAATGTGAAGGTCTTGTCCGAAGATGTGATGCACATTACATGAAACACGTGCGTTTTGGGAAGTATGCTTTGATGTTGTTTTATCTTCAAGAAAAATCACTTTAGTTTTCCCAGTCTTAACAGCGTGGGATGGAAAAGCTTTCCATTTCCAGCTCCAAGCACAGAAGCTATTCCTATTCCTGGCAAGGCCTATTCTATATAACTGCACCACAGGGCTGTACAAGTAATGTCCTCCTCTTCCCAGTAAGATCTGTAAAGGTTCCTATACACACATCCACCTACCTGTTTTCTGCCCTACTGCATTAAGTGGCTTAAAAAAGCAAATCATAACGAATTAGTGCGAAAGGCAAGACGAGAAGTGCCGTGTTCTAAATTCAGAGGCTAACAATGGATGCTCATTTCTGGAAATGTGTAAGGAAGGGGTGTGCAATGGCAGTTTATTTTTGGCATTCTGATAGTCCGGGAGCGGGAAGAACGCCGTGCCAGTTGACATGAGCACACCTCCACCACCATGGCTGGGCGAAGGGAGAGAAGGACACTTGGCTTTCCCAAAGGGAAGGGTTGCAGGGTTGGTAGTTCCCGGTTGCAGGATGTGGGTGGCAGGGCTCCTACCTCGTGTGCATGTTTGGAAAACGCCTCTGCGCTGGCCATCATGCTGGCAGTCCTTTCATCCAGCTCGCCCAGCTTCTGTCCCCTCTCGTCCAGGGCGATGCGCGCGCGGGTCAGGTCCCCAATGACCCCGCCCGCGGCTCCTCTCACGCCTTCAATCCCGCCTGATCCAGGGATGTGCTGGGCAAGGCTGCGAGAGGCTTTTCCGGCCGTGGCCTCGCCAACTGCAAAGGAGAAACGGACAGACAGGCAGACAGGGATGAGCTCCTGGTCTGGCTCTGCCAGTGCTCCTCCAGCTGCAGCAGGGATGCCATTCGACGGGCACGTGCAGAAGACTTTGCTCTGTCACCATCACATCTGCAGCGCAGTCGTGTGCCCACCGCTCAGCTGATCAAAAGAAGCTGCCAAGGTGAAGGAACTATGGAATGGCAGACAAGGACCCTCCCTTTCCTCCACTCAGTCAACTTTCTCTTTTCATCGATCATCTACATCTTGTGTACTACTCCATTACTAGATGACAGGGGCAGGGGATCTCAAGAACTACTTTCTGCCAGAAAAAACCCCGAACAAGAAATTACTCACAAAGCTCCTCTCTGTCAAAAGCTTGTCCACTTCCCCCAAAAAGTCCTTTGAGAAAGCCTCTGTTCTGGGCTTCTGGTGTTTCCACAGGAGTAAACAAATCCCCAAGCATGTCCTAGTAAAGCCAGAAAAAAGTCCATGTAAAAGGTTTGTGAGGTGACAGCAATTCTAGGTGTTTTCTTGATTTTCATTAACAACCCACATGCACTGGATCTAATCAACTTAAAAGAGTCTGTTGTGTGAACAGTATGGTGTAGGTCATATTTGTGTATTCTGACAAATGCTTGGGCTGGTATTTTTTACTCATACTTTCAAAGGGACTTCATTTGTTACTGCCCAGTCCCATGTTTGTTACCAGAGGAAAAAAACTGCAATTAATACAGAATGAAAATATCAGTGATAAGGTCACATTTTGCTTAGAAACAGCAGAAGTGACACTGAAATTGAACAAACAATTTGTTGTGTATTATGTATTTTGCTTATTGATTACCTAGCTAGGCTGGGAAGTCGCTCTGCTTTCTTTTTATAGCACACCTGAGCTCAGTGCTTGCCAGCTATTCAGAGTTTGGTGGTTTGTCATTTAGTTGATTTTTTTCTTTTTAAACAATATCCGTTACCTTCCGTACAACCTTCCCCCACGCCATGAGTGTGCCATCAGCAATGCTAAACAAGCACATCTGCTGAAGGCACTGCTCTGGTACCACATTTTGGAGCAGTTGCCCCAAACAAACCTCAGGCTCGGATTTATTTGCAGCACTACCAGGAAAAGCCAGATCTCTGGAATAAAACTGATGGGAAAAGTGTGCAGTCCCACACTTTAGTGTTTGAAACCAGTGGGGCTGCGTGCACTGGGAACAGTTTCTGCCCTGTTGCTCAGCTCTGTGTTTGCTCAGCCAAGCCTCAGCAGGCAGATACAGCTGCTGTGCTGCACAGAGCACTTGCTCCTGGGGGCTGAGTGCGAGGACAGCGCTGTGACTCACAGCCACTGCTCCTCTGCACAGTCACCTGCTCTGAGGAGAAAAATTACTGCAGCCCTTGGAGCCTAAGTGGAGCTCTCATGCAGCCCAGCTTTGTTTTCCCAGGTAGCAGATGATGCTGGGTCATCTGCTCGCTGTACACACAGAATGACCGTGCAAACCTTTCCTCACATAAAAGCCAAGATAAACGCAGCCATAGCCCGGCAGTACAGAGAAGCAAGGGCTGTGTTTCCCTTTGCTTGGTAGTTGCATGATGCTGTTAAGGCTGGTAAAAAAAATTAAATCTAGCTTGTAACAGCCTCTCGCTGTAGGTCCGTAGACTAAGATACATTGGTCAAACCTCTTCATTATTTGAAAATTGGCTCCTTGCAAAGTAATCTCCTCTCTGGTGCACAAAATCTGGTGTGCAGTGCTCGCTCCTCACAGTGCCTTTTCAGACTTGAGACAGACAGTGCTGTGATGTGAGTTGAGCAGCTCAGCACATGTTATTCCCTAGGGCATAATGAGTGCTGGCAGGACCATTTCTTTTATACTTCCATTCTAGCTCACTGCTAATTATATAACCCAGAACTTATTCCCCCTCTTTCTTTTTTTTTTCCATTTCATTACTCATGTTTCTCCCTGTAACCTCTCACAATTCCTTCTCTTCAGTTAGACCTTTTCATTTGCATTTTCACTGTAAAAGAACCAAACCAAACCAGCCCATATCTAACATTGCAAAAACTTTTTGCACAAGTGCAGGTGACAGTGCATGAAAAAGCCCGAAGAACAACAGAGCTGCTGACCTCTCTCTGCTGCTTTGGCATCATTCAGTCAGGGCAAGTGGAGAGGAACAGATCTGTCCTGCCCCTGCAGCACTTTCCTTATCAGTGCCAATTTACCCCCGATGAGTGAGGCCACCACCCCTCCCACACACAGGCACCAGAGCGAGGTGTGAGCCCTACCTGCAGGTTGTCACACATCTCCTGGCTGTACGTCAGGCGCTGGATCTCTGTGGGAGAGCTCAGGTACAACGCCTGCCCTTCATTAGTGAAACAAAAGGTCCGTGCTATCCTCATGTCTGTGACAGGCAAATAGTTGATGTCCAGCAGCGGGCGAAGGCTGGGCAAGCTGAGGAGAAGCAGATTCCCAGGTTAGTCACCAGCTGCCACTCATGGTGCACCTGCTCTGTGCCTGCATTTTAAACCAGTGCTTCAGTTTATGCTTTTCGTAACTGCAACAGTTAAAGTGCAGCTCTAAGCTGAAAAATACTGCCAGAAATATGCTGTCTTCCCATCATACTTCGTTTGCTTGCATGGAGAAGTTTCAGGTGCCTTGCCTCCATGGCCCTAAGGCTTCTGCTACTGTCTGGATATGGGATGTGCGTGTGGCACGGTATGGCTTGTGCCACACGGCTGGGTAATTTGCGGGGCAAGGCTGGCATGGACATCTGTAGGAAATGGCCTGGCAAGGCCCTGCTTTCACCCTGGGGACAAAGGCTTCAGCATTGCCTTTGCTGTCCTCCAGCTTCCCATGGTTTGCTGTTTTGGATGGTACTTTCCGAAATTTAAATGGCCTGGCCAGGTTCTTGGGGTGAGTAAACCTACAAGACCAGGGAAACAGGGTGCAGCAAGGAGAGGGTACAGCTACAGGGCTACTGCAGTCAGCTCCCTGGGGGAGGGGACAAGGAAGGGAAACCAAGTGCTCCGAACAGAAGATCTTCAGAAATGGCAAGGGCAGGACTCGGTACTTCACACAGGATAAACAGCACCCTTTCTATGGCTGAGTTTGATACTTCTCTATACCTGACCCACCATAACTGAGCAAAATTATCAAGGCTTTCTTTTAGCATGGTTAAAAGTCACCAGCCATCAACTGTCACAGATAGGGGATTATGAGAAGAAAAAAGGAGCTTGCTTTGCTGTGCACCTGCCTGCCTTAACTCCCCACGTGGAGACAGCCCAAGGAACAGGCACGGCTGCATCAAGGCAGGGAATTAAAGGCACCCACCGGGGAGTTAATGCAGAGCATCAGGCACTCTGGAGCAAACACAAGTGGAATACGACAGCACTGTGCCACCTCTTTGCTTAGTTTTGCCACAAGATTAGTTAGATAAGTACCTCAGTGTCATGATGTGCCCATTGGCACAAAAGCACGCCAGACAGACGCTGTTACAGAGGGTGACCACATCTGCTCGCAATAAAAAGGACGTTTCGGTGATGTTGTGCACATAAAGACATGTTTGGGAAGGCAATGAGAAGACTTTGGCTTGTTTTTCTGAACAAATGACTGCAAATTGATGATCACCCATATCCTGGGAGGAGGAAGGGGAATGCATGACAAGTTTCCTTTTCCTTGTTTTGTCACCGTCATCAGCACTGTGTGGATCCCTCCATACTTCATAGGGCCGATGTGTCAGTGTCCCCATGCAGTCCAAGCACGCGAAGGTCAGCACGGCTCCCTTCAGTGTCAGGACGGTGCCTGCAGAACAGAATTTCCTCTCACCACAACCAGACTGGCTGTCAGCACAGCACAGCTGACACCCAGCTTTTGTAAACACAGCACACACATTAATCCAGCCAAGGTGACAAGGCTTGCTTGCTCAGTTCCTTCTGACCACACGAGAAGGTGAACAAACAGCCTGCCACTACTGGAAAAGTCTCAGGCAGCTGATATCTGTAATAATGGATATAATACATGCTGGTGAATATGGCCTGTTGTTTATCACTACATTACACTAGCAGAATATTTATTCCCCAGCAGTAAAATTGCTCCAAGTCTGGTGACCTTCCAGCATCGTTTTTCTAAACAAACTGGCCATGGGAAACCTCTGTTCCTGTGCATTCTCCGTTTTTTGTCCATTTTTTAAGCACATACTGCCTCTCCTCAGACCTGACCTCTCAGCCCTCTGTTCTCTCTGCTACACCATCTGTCACTCACTCAGCCAAGGATCTCTCCTGGTACAGCAACCTGCCAACATTTTTGTTTCCTGAACTCCCTTCTGCTTCTCTGCAGCTTTCTGATACTAAGACAGTCAAACTGTTCACAGAATCCCAGACAGAATTGCCAACAGGACTGTGATTTCACAATATGAAGGAACTCTGCTAATTTTACTCATACTTTCAAAGGGACGTCACTTTGCCTTCACAAGAAACATGTAACACCTTACACAAGGCAATCTTTGGAACTAACACAACCAAAGCGTCTCAGTCCATGAAGTTGTTGGTCCCTCATGAGCAGCTTTACCCGTGTGCCTTCCACTCAGTGAGTGACCATTGCTTGATTTTTTGAGACATTTCTGCCCAAAAGGCTGTACAAAATCACACAGTTACTGCTCCGTTGCACCAAGACAGATAAAAAGCAGGAAAAGAGCTGCACTCTCACCACTTGGTGACACCATGACCGGCTCTGACTGCCGTAAGTCGTCGCTAGCAGGCAGATTCAGGGAGAGGATTATGACCATTCCGAGGCCTGTTCCAACCCAGAGACAGGAGGAGACAGCAGAGTCGTTCTTCCGGGCAAAGGACTCCATGAAGTACAAAGCTGTGATGGCCTCCTTCGAGTCCCTGTCGATACTGGATACGCTGGAGCTTCGGGAGCGGCTGAAGGAGTTTTCCCTATTTTCTGCACAAATAAATACAAGCAAACGGGCATAAACTGGTGTTCCAGGAACAGGCACAAGCCTGCAGCAAATACAAACTCCCTGTAGAGTACAGCAAATAAAGTTTTCTTAACCTGAGCAAACATTCTGACACTAGCATGATAGCAGCTTGCTGCCAGTGTATAAATAAGTGTGGAAAATGCTGTCAGACCTCATCAGTTACATCTGCATTAGAAATAGCTGCCTATTATGGAGATTAGCATAGACTAATTAGAATTTACAACAGCCTTAGCTCAAAGGACTTGTTCTAAATAGCACAAAATCATTTTAGGCCCATATGTTACCAATGCATTTAGAATTAATCCATGTATCTCATTGCTGCAGGACATGAAGGGAGATGCCATTAGCAGTTTCAGAGCACGTGTCCCCTGCTCTGCTCTTGTTGCCTTTCTCTCATCATGGCATCATCATCACTAGGATGTTCTAGCACTGCATTCACAGCCATCGTTTTTGTGAAGATATTAGTAGCTGCTCCCTGGGGAAAAGACACCCATTGCTGAAATGAACCCAGTATCCAAAATGTCTCAGGGTACAAATCCATTCTGGCCTCCCAGTGGATGAAGTGAGAAACCTGCTCTGTGCCCTTGGCAGCAACTGCAGAGTGAGCTGGCACTGCCCAAGCTTTAGCAGGCAGCATCAAGAGCCAGCTGGAGACAGAGCCGTGCTCTGCCCACTGCAAGTGCACAGGTACAGAGACTCTGAGCTTTTCAGAGAGGTAACAATGAACAGGCTAAAGATCTCTGCTTCGCTTTGCCTAGTGCCAGGCAGGAAGCACAAAGCTGTGTGAGGGAGCCTCTGGCATTAGCAGAACACTGGAGGCTGTAAAGCACAGTGGGCTGAAGAGTTACTGAAGAGTCCAGGAGCCAGAGGGAAGATAGGAGCAGGGCTGGCTGCTGGCACAGCCTTTGCAAAACAACCTGTGCCAGTGATGCCGTTTATCAACTTGTAGTCAAAAATGGGATCACATCACTGGAAACCCCCATGCTCTTTTGCAACAGTAATAACTGGAGGTGGAGAAATAGTTGAAGGTACTGGATCTCAGATAAAGGTCTTGCTTCTGAACCTATCATTATGAAGCAAATGTATCTGGTAGGAAATTGTCCTTTGCATAGTTCAGAAGAGAGTCATCTCTTCAGAGCCAATACAAGTGTCTAAAAAGAAGAATACTTTCTGCCATGGTTGAAGAATAAAATTAGAAAATTACTTTCTCACATACTCCAGCTTAAAACC
Source organism: Mystacornis crossleyi (assembly GCA_013400655.1). Classification (NCBI taxonomy): domain Eukaryota; kingdom Metazoa; phylum Chordata; class Aves; order Passeriformes; family Timaliidae; genus Mystacornis; species Mystacornis crossleyi. The sequence continues at coordinate 43,171 of VYZQ01016279.1, read as the reverse complement.
GAGCTAATCCTCACACTGGATACATGGTTCCTATGCTCCACCAGAGCAGCAGCTTTGCCAGTGACTCTCTTCCTCAGACAACAGACTGCAGCACTGTGTTCCTCTGCCCATTTGCCTCAGTGCAAAGTCATCCCTACACTGCAGCTCCCTGGGGAGGCCTGGAGAGAGCCAAGGCAAAGCACTGCTGCAACCACACCAAGTGTTTCTGCATGTGCTACTGCCTTAAGTGTTGGCACACAGGGATGGGGCAGATTCTCCTGCTCCTCTTTCACACTTGGGCCACCTTCTGTCCTTTGAGGGCTTCTGTAACTTGTCCAAGAGGAGTTTCACAGGACAGCTGTCCCTGGCACTTCGGTTCCACTCTCGTGGAAAGTAGCTTCTATCTCCTTGAACTTCCGAGCACTGCCCTCGCCCCGTTTCCACTTTCATGCAGGCACTGCTGTAGCTCTCTCGTTCTGTCTCAGCACTGCTCCATGTAGCTGCATAAATTGGCATTGTTGGCACATCTACAGACACAGCTGCTGATACCTTGAGAATTAGTGTCTCCCATAACCCCAAGCACTTTGTACTCCTCCTGCAGGGAACTAATTGGCCCAGCTCCTTCCTAAGCACTGACAGCTGCCCGGTAAAGAAAGGAAGGCAGTGATTTCAAGGCAGAGATCATCAGGGCTCCATATATATATATACACACATATATATTATTTTTTTCCTCCCAAAGGGTACCTAATCTTTAATAAAAATGCTATTATGTAATTAATCTTCTCTTTAACAGGTGTATTAATATCACAGTCACATAAAATTCAAATATGGTGGTGCTCGAGCTAAGAAAGATGTTGAAAGGACAAATGCAGTTAGTGTAGGCGACATACACAGAACTTAAAATATATGATGTGCCATTTGCATGTGTCATCAAGCTTTCTCCCTCCCTAAATTAACAAGAAATGTTCCTCACTCCTGTGCAGTACAGTTAACTAATACATCTCTGCAAAACTGACACTAACTGATATAATCTTTAGGACACTTTCGGGAACATAATGTGCCATTTTCTATTAAATACACTACTCAAACTGAAATTCTAAAGATCAGCAAGACATATGCCAAAATTTGATGTCATTAAAAGTATCTGAACAGCAAAGTCTGCAATTGCTATGTCACTTTATTGGCTAGGACTAAAGCAAGGTAGAAATCTCTCCTCTTCCTAGATTTCAAGATAAAATTTAGTTAAGTTTTGTTCCCTGGTACTCCTTTCTCAAAGAGATTCTACCCCAAATTCTTTATCTAGAAAGCACTCCATTGTACTCTGGAGAAACACAAAAGCACTTTCCTTGGGAAATTCTAAAAACTTGCCAAATCCTTTGCTAGTATGATTGCTATGTCTTAAAATGGCATCCTGTCTTCTCAAAGTTGACCTGCCAGTCTGTAGCAGTCCTTAACCCAACCACCATATTCCAGGTTTATTCCAGGTTTTCTGTTATATTTTCCCTTTCTCGCTCTGCATGATGGGTATAGCAAGACTGCCAGCTACAAGATCTTTCTGCAGGAGCCTGAACTTAGGACCACTTCCTTGTAACACAGGCCAAAGTTGATTTGGACTCTATGCTTCAGCGAGGGGACAGAACATTCACCTGCGGAAAGCTCCTCCGAAGTTTCCATCCTCTCCTCCTCTGGAGAACATCCTGCTGCATGGCACTGTCTCATAAATGTGCTCCTGTCTCTAGACTGCCTCCTGCTTTGAGGAAGCCAAGTATTCCCTTTTCTCTGAAAGGCACATATCCAACTCCCAGGATCCATTAGCTCCCACACAGCCCCTCAGACCACCACATGCTTTTTCCTCTTCCTCTCGCACACCCGGATTTCTTGGCTCTTCTTCTCTCCCATATAGGTCTCCAGGCTGTTTCTGCAGCTGGCAGCAGAGAGCACCATCAGAGGGATCCAGTGGCCCCTGACAGCTAACTAGTGACTAATTTGGGAGATGCTGGGTTGGATGATGAACAGCCCTGAGCATTATGACCTGCAGTCAGTGCATTTCAAAAAGCTGCGTTCCACGGGTTAAGGCCACACAAAATAAACACCACTGCTGTCGTAACAGCAGCCCTGCTTTCTTCAAAATGTTTTCATTCAGCCCCATCCTATGCACGGCTTGCGTTAATGAGCTGCAAGTGGAAACTCAGGAACCAACTTCTTTTGTGATACCGGATTGATTGTTAAATTCGGGTGATGAGCCAGCAGCATACAAATGGAAGCTTTATGATTAAAAGCAACCAAAAAGCCTCTAACTTGCTTCCCACCTCACAGAGAAACACACAGGGCACTTCAGTGCACACAAAGGTTAGAAAAGAAGCCGATGCTTTTGAGTCTTCCCTTTGTTTGCCCGTGTGGGAGCAGCGCAGTGCTGCTCACCGTGTGAGGATGCACAGATTCCATCTAAGTGCTGGAGCACTGGGAGTGCACCCCACTGCCATAAAGGCACAAGGACAGGAACAACTGAGCCAAATATCTTCATGACATTTATAGAAAAGCAGCCCCGAGCAGCTGTCCCAGCGCCTTCCTTGTCTGACAGTGTCCTGCTGCAGTGCACTGGTGTCTAGGGGAAGATTTAATTTAGGGTTTGCGGGTTTTCTGACAATTTAAAAGATAATTTGAGTAAGTGATTCCATGTGTTTCAACTGTCACCTGTACAGAGCAGAGATTTTTTTTTTCCATTTAACTTTTTGCTTAGCAGAAATAAAAACAGAATTGCCTCACTTTCCCATGGAATTAAAAAAAACCCACATGTACGCCATGTTCAAGGGAATGTTCTGACTTGTCTATTATCAGCTTCAGCAAAAGCTCTGTAAGGGGAACACATCCTCATCTATCGTATCTTCCAGGAAATTATTACTGGGATTTTTATAAAACAGTGGAATTAGGACTAACACAGAAGCATAAAGTGATTTTCTTTATAAAGTTAGGAATCAGGGAAATAGAAGTATCACTTGTTATAAGGAATGAAAAAACTCGAACCTACCAGTGACAAAGATCAACATTTTCATTGCAAATATTTACATTCATTACTGTAGAGTTCTGCAATTGATTGTCAGTGTCTTGGATGCTATTTATAGGTCCTTTCCTGGTTTGAAAGTAATGAGTAATTGATCTGCTTATGAAATATATACAAAAGTTGACCTTTCTGACATGGAAATCAATATATTTTGAAAAAAAGGAAAAGTTGAATGGTTTCTATTCTCCTCACTTGGTGAACTCTAAAAGTTTTAATCCCAAACACCAAACCTAACAGAAGCCAATGGAACTATTTAAAACATTTGCCAGTTTGAGACCATCATCCTATCTGTCACTTTCAAAATTATGTAGTCAGGAAAGCATGCAAAGCTCTGAATGTCAGTGGAAATATACAGTAAAGGAATTATACTTCCAACATGAATTTGTGCAAGTAACATCACAGAGACACAGAGACCAAACCATGGCACTGATGGCAATGCTTCAGCAACACAGAGGAGAAAGGGGCAGGAGGTAACACACATTTAGGAACTGCTCGTTTGCTTGGCAATAAAACCAACATTTTAACAGCACCACTCTAAAGCTGCATTCCACATAAAGCAATTCACTAGAAAGCAGCAGAAGTTCTCTTAAGCACAAATAATGTGCTAATAATCTGGAATTTTACTGTGAATGATTTCCTACCAGATCAACTTACTTAAGTTTCCCTAAAAAGATGCTGTGGACAGCATCTTGCAGCTTGCAGAGCATTCCAATCAGGGGGGCTGTGTCTGTGCTCTCACGGAGCTCACAGCTGTGGGATGCTTGAACTTCCCTGGAGAACGCTCTGAAATGTATTGCCCTGAAGTTGCTACAATTAAGGCAGTGTAACCTGAAAGGCTTCATGGAATTTCCACTGATACAAGACTGATGGATATGATGGCAAATAAAGGCTTGAAAGAGAAAAAACCCTGGATCTTTACTTTGGTATTTCCAGAATATAATAAAGTTCAGGCTTATGTTTCAGTTCAGCAGGTTTTAAAAACAGAAGGGAACTGTCAGGGTAGAACTACTCTTCGTGTTGAAAAGGAAGTAAAAATTATTTCTATGAAAATGCAAAAGATCTTTGCAGTAAGAATCTATCAAACTTCCATATTTAATTGTATGAATCACTTCCCTTGACTTACACAAGCAAACTGTCTTCACATTAACATCACTAAGAGCTCAATTTGGACATAGTTTATAAGCTTGGTCATATGTTTTTTAATCAAAGACATCACAATTCTCTAGAACTTAAACCCCAACCTAAACTATCCATTCTGCTGAGGCATCTTTCGTAACACTGACGGTTCAGGAAAGAATAACATGTACAACTTTCATATATGGAAGTACCCAAGGAAAACGTGGAGACAAACGGCATCACGGAAGATGATGAAGCCATGGCACAGCAACATCTCTGCCTCCACACCTTTCTCACTTGGACCACCCATGGTGCTGGGGACCTCAGCCTCCTCCCCAGGCTGCCACTGGGGTGAAAGTTCAGAGATCTGCAAAATCTGGACCTCCAGGGGCACTGGGAGTGGAAGAGGTAGGCCAAGAGAAGTGACCATGCCTGTAGCAAAACACTTTGTGTTGATCTGAAGTGATGGCTAGCAAGGAAAAAAATGCTAAATTTGAGTATGCAGTGCCTAACTTACCCTCAAATTCAACATGCCTAAAGTACAGTGTGAACTTAGCTTCACCTGGTATCAAATAATAACTTAAATTAAAACTGACAAGACATTCAGTGACTAGAGGAACAACAAAATTTTCAGTGAGTTGGTTGTTTTAAAAACAAGGAAAATTTGCAGATGCTTACAAGAAATCAAGTCGATCCTAGCAGAACCTAACAGAAAATGTACTCCATGGAAAAACCGAATATGAACTCCACCTAGCACACCAGAGTTGGAATTCATGCACCAGCAGCTCACATGCATCTGTGCAAGGCTCTTCTCCCACTTCTTCCCAGGCCTTTCCTAGCCATCAGACATGCTCTTTCACAAGGCACCTTAGTTCTTCAAAAACCTCCTCCTCCCACTCCTTTTTCCAGAGACGTAGGGCATTGCCAGCTCTGTTGTAACCAGATTTAGCCAGACACACACTTGAGCTCCATTTAAACATCTGAGGGAAACCAGTGGTTATCTCTAATAAAGATTATGATTCACTCTAAATGATGACAGCAACACTGGCTTTGTGCAGTGTGCAACACTGGCCTAGTGACAGTAGAGCTCAGCAAAAAACTGGGGCTGGGGTACAGATCAGCCTAAGAGGACCGACTCCACCATCCGTCCATCCATCCCTGCCTCCTGCATTGGTGGCCTCGAGGTGTAAAGGGGACCTGCACTCTTCATGTCTGCCCCGGGAGCTGCGCCCCTGATTGATGGTTAGGGCACTCCGCTCAGAGGTCAAGCCTCAGGTTTGGCCCATCTGGTCCTGTTTTTTATTTACTGTGGGCTTAATACAAAATCCTAATGTGTTCTAGGGAACTTGAACCCCACTGATATGATCTAGGAACCGGGCTCCCTCTTGCCATAACAACCTACAGCTTGTGCATGTCTCCTAGCAGACTTCCTGGGCAAGGGGCAGGCCTCAGCCATTTGCTTAAGACATCCACTCTCAGAAGCACTCTCACACTTCATCCCATACTGATGGATTGAGGTAGGTGGACTGAATTGCCCCCTTACTCCCAGGACCAGCTGCCATTATTTCTGGTGTATCTGTATCACAGCCAGACCGGCCTTTGACCCTTGCTCACCTTTAAATTATCTCTACATCTCCTTTCTAAAAGGAAGCAGAAGAGAGAAGGTTTTTATTTTACCTAGAGTAGTAAACCAGCACACACACTCACCTCCATCCCAACTGAAATAGACCTTAACACTATGGATAAGTCACTTCTGGAAACAATTATATTCCCCCAAGAATAAACTAAGGATCTTACACAGTTAAGTGTTCAAACTGAATACTTTCAAAGGTATATGAAAACCTTACAGAAGATGCTAGAATATCCTTCCTTGGAATATCTGCTTTTTTTGCTGCCAAATGTTTTATTACAGGCATGCAGAATTTTCTGTTCAGAAATCTTTGAGTTTACAGTGCCCATGAGATCAGAAGTGCTGTGATTTTCCTAAACGTAGGAAAAAATAATTTCAGCTTCCTAATAACTGCTTTTTGAAATTTGAATAAAGCTTTTTGCAGTAAGAAACACACTTTCTAGATATGGAACAAGTCTTCTCTGCAACATTTTTATCTGCTCCTCTGCACAGACAAGAAATATGGTGACAAACTGAACAGTTAGTGGGGCCTGTGGTTTACCACAGTGTCTCTAAGGTTTTTCCTTTTATACAAGTCTTACCAATTACACTCATGGCAAAGTAACTTCAAACGCTATCAAAACTGAAATGATTTACAGGAAGAATCAACACCATAATCCCCTCCCTGAGAAATAAATAAATAAAAAAAATCAATCAATCAAGCCACGGGCTTTTCCATCTGATATGAAAGTCCAGCTGTGAAAAGCCATGGCACTCAGGGGCCTCGTGAAGTGTGGCCACAGGACTGCTGTGCCATGCCCAGGGGATCAGGCAAGCGTCAGTCTGGCTTGGCTGCTTGGGCAAGGAAGTTTACCAGAAATGATCCACTCCGCAACACGGAAAGTATTGGCAAAGGGAACACGCTGGAGAACACGAGCTGTTCTGAAAACCTGCCAGAGAAGCAATAACCTCCTCAGAGAATTAATTTCTGCAGTTAACTACCCTTGTGATCAAAATGAATCCCCAACTGTCTTCCTTAAGTCAGGCTTCTGCCTCAGTAATTTATGTCCTGTCCTTCTCTCAAGAGACGCAGACAGCTGACTATTCCCTTCCTCTCTGCAGTATCCTGCCATGCATTTGAATAATTTTGTGCTTTTTTCCCAAGATTTTTCTAGATCCAACAAGGTTCTTTATCTGTTTCCTTGGAAGCCTAGGAAGCACTGCCTTAAAAACTACACCAACCATCTTCTAGGCCATCATTACTTATCTCACATCCACATGCGGGCTTGAGACCCAACAGACCCAAGGAAAAAAGGAGCCAGTGATAAAAACAGAAACCTCCCTCTTCTACCCCCACCTTGCCACATGGGAAGGAAACCTCATGGTCACATTTACTCATCCAGTGCAAAAAAATCCAACGTGTTATGGATACAGCACTGCTGGAGACAGCTTAACAGCACAGTCATAGCTAACAAGGGAAAAATGATATAAATTTTATGTAAGTTACACAGCAAACACTGCAGTGCTCAGCACGACACCAGGTGAGTCTGCTTCCTCAGGCAGTGGCCTTTTTTCTAAGATAACTACCCAGTACCATGTTTCAAGACCCCAGCTACAGCACACTGGACTTATCTGGAAGTTTCCATCAGGCTACCTATAAGGCTTTTTTTAATGATAATTTTCACAAATACTTTTGATGAATGAAAGAAGTTTAAATTATATAGTATGCACTAAATACTGTGCATTTTCCAGTACAAATTGGACAAAATAACGCAAATGAGAAAACAACTTATCCCCGAACAACTGTAGCCATTCCATGCATATAGAGACACTAAAGAAAAACTTCAAGTATAAAAGTATACTGTGTCAGTTAAAATGGAATTGTGTTGTACTTGCCATAGAATTTTGATAAGATTATTAAAAATAATAACTAAATACTTGAGTGGTTCGTTTTGCCAGCTCACAGTGACATTCCAATTCAAGTGCTCTTTATCAGATTTTTACTACATATAATCAAAAGAGTTAATCCAAAAGCTAAGGGCTGAAACTGAATTGCTTTAAAGGAAAAGTAAAGCAAATTCAAAGACTTTGTTCTTAGCATTCCTAGAAAATTACAATGCACAGCAAAACTTTGCTAGGATTCCTCAGTCAGCGGCAATTTTGTAGCACCAAGGTGTAAATGGCCTTTCTAGAAAAAGGTAAGTAGTCTGGACTAATTAAAAATTACATAATGGGGAATAAAAATAATAAGCAAAAGGACAGTTTTCTATCACTGCTGCTGGAAGAAAATAAATTTCCAAACAAAACATTTCAGAGGAAAACCTCCACTCAGTCTTTCCTTTCTTCCCACAAGGTATGATGGAACCAGATGTGGACATATGTATGCAGAATGCCTGGATTTCTGTATGGAAGCAGACAAGGAGAAAAAAATGGCAGAGCCGGCCAGCACAAGCCAGAGAGAAACATTTAGAGAATGCAAAATGGCTTGAAAAAGCAGTGTGTGAAAAAAACCCCCAACCAATAACCAAAAAGTATCAAATCTGAAAGACTTCTCATAGTTGTAACACGCAAAGCAAGGAGGAATGTGTGCCAGCACGTGCATCTGAGCGCACATCCATGTACCCACCAGCTACACAAGTACACCCACACTGGGCTCCCTCCCACGGCAATTTTATTTTTATTCTTTGATGCCACTGTTTTCTTTAATTCTGTATTTTCTTTCATCTAAAATGACAATTAAAAATTCAAACAAAATACATATTTTGTTTTCCTGTGCAGAAAAGAAGCAGATGTTTGGGGTCTATTCATCTGCACTGCAATTCTTGATCAGATTGTGATCTCTGCAGGTTTAAAAACTATGATGGTAGCTCTTAGGCTGAGATGGACTATTTTGGATCTGTGCCACAGCACAGAAGGCAAACCAGTCGAGCCACACATTTTCCACAGGAAGCTAAACAAAAATTTAATCCCTATTTCAGTGTTTCTGTGAGGACTTGCAGAAGAAATTGGGTGCTAGTCTGAGTCCAGAGCTGGAACAGACTGAAACACGAGCAGTGCAAATGGCTACAGCCCTCAAAGAAATCCACTAAGCCTGGAGACAAAACACATTCCCATTCTACAGAATACAGAATGTGGGTCAGGATCTCTGTAAGGATTTTACTGGCTAAGAATAATTTGCATTCATGCTTATTTTTTATTACTGTTGATATTTAAGAGCACAATGTTAACTTGATAATAAAAAATGCAGTTTATACTCTGTGCAAGAAAGCCTTATCAAAGAAATATAATCACAAACTCCTGAAATCTCAAAAAATTCTTGTCAAAAGAGACTTGAAGTTTAGACTGTAGAAGCTCAGCAGTGGAATTTACTGTATTTCTGGGTTTGTTTACAATGCCAATAAATTCTTGTATTATTTCCAAAAAAACACCTCTTAGTCAAAAGTATATGAAAACAAGATTGATTAGAATCAATAATCATGGAATCAGAGTAGTTTGGGCTGGAAGGAACCTTAACAGGTCATCTAGTTCCAACCCACCTGCAACAAACAGGAACAGCTTCCACTAGGTCAGGTTGCTCAGAGCCCTGTCCAACCTGACCTTGAATGTTTCCAGGGATGGGGCATCCACCACCTCTGAGGGCAACCTGTTCCAGTGTTCCACCACCCTCACCATAAAAAAATCTCTTCCTTATAAATAATAATATGCTACTGAGAATTTGCAAGGTTCTAATTTCTTGCTAAAATTAGATAAAGAATACTGAGGAACTACAGAATTTTTTACTACAGCCGTGAGAGTAGAGCATTTCTGAACGCAGAAGATTCTGAGACATGTAACATTTTAAAAAGCATCCAAGAGGATGACAAGGATACTGGGAAAAACATAGGTTTAGGCAGTAACAATAATGATGCACCACTCCTCTGCTACTGCTACTTGGCTTTTGAATTATTCTTCTACGAGTGTGGAAGAAATATCAGCACTGTATGAATCTGAGCAGTTTGCAATATTTCAAGCAGCAGAAAACAAGACAACTACCCTCCCCCTCCCTTTCTTCCCCATTTCCTTCCTATGATTCATCATGGCAAAGACATTCTTCAAAAATGTTTGTCTATATCAGGAATCCTTCTGCAGAAGTAGAGGTGAGAGTCAGCAAAATCTTGACAATCAGCTCACTGGAACGAAGTCAGAAGAATTTATTGTGCGAAAGTTTCTTGAAAATAGACTTGATGAAAATGCTGGAAATACACTTCCTATTGTACCAGAAGGTCAGATTTAAATAAAGAGATTTTGAAATCCCATGCAAGGGGAGATGATTCATTTATTATTCTAATATATATCTTATGATTACTTACCAAAATGTATTATCTTTTTAATCAAATCATATAGAAAAGCTTGTAAAGAGCAGGAACTGGAAGCAATATTAAAAAAAAAATCTCCAAGTATTACCAGTGCCTTGGAGACAGGCTTAAAAAAGGTAAGAACCATTTACCCCCACACAAAGGCTTTTTTTTTTTTTTTAATGTATAAGAAGTCCTAAAGAGGAGTGAGATAGAAAACTCTAATCAAAATTCTACTCTGGTAGAATAATAAAATCCTTCCAAATTCTAACCTGAAATGCTACCTTTCTAGAAAGGACATAAAATATGTATCTTGACTCACCTCATGAGAATATAAAAATAAAAGAAATAATTTCTTGGGAATAAATCTATGGATTGCTGCAGCATATGCTCCTAAGTAGCCAAAAATTTTTTAGCAGAAAGGGGAATTCTTTAATTTTATTTTGGAACAGCTCAACCAGAAGGTTTTGATCAAAGCCAGTTTCCCATAAGAGAGAGCATTCTTATTCTCAGCATATTCTTTCTCAAACCTTTT
>VYZQ01016277.1:31880-76245 GCA_013400655.1 Mystacornis crossleyi | reverse complement strand
CAGACAAGGAATAATTTTTTTCTGCTTTGTCCTTCCTGCTTCTCTGCCTTGGTACGTCCTCTTCCAGTGGCCAGGATGCTGTGAAAATGGATGTTCAACCAAAATGTTTAGCTGTGGGTCCTGGTGGTTATACTGTAGTTTTATGCATTGGGCAAGTAAGTATTAACTTGCAGATTGTCAACAATTGCAGTGTTAATAATGCCTTGTATGGTAACATTTAGTTATTTAGTGTGGGATTACCTTGCACATCTGCAGAATTTCTTAATAAGAGCTATAGGGAACATAATTCAGCAGGATACTTGATAGCCTTGTCTTTTTTCATCCTGTACCAGTTTCACATTTATGTATATATTTAAATTTCAGAAAGTCCCTTGTGTGGATGCATCTGTATTTGTTACCAGCATAGCTTTGTGGTGGAAGGTTAGACCAGTCAGAATCATGCCCTTGCCAGATTGGTTCAGTAACATGATTTTGGCAAAAAGATGTTTTTCTCCTGCATTTTATTTTTTTGCAATTAATCCAACTAACCAATTAACTAATGCTGTTGTACAGCATAAGCAGCTCTAGCTTGCTTGCCACTAGTATGCAGATCACAGAAAACCAGAGACATGGCACCAAGGTTCTCTTGTATCAAAACATAATTAACTTCTAATGATTTATGCTTTCTATATGGGTGCTGGTTTAGTGCTTGGGACATTTGATATTGTTGTCTAAACCTGTTTTCATGTGAGTTAATGCCGGTTATCCATAGCCTAGAACTGTATAGGAAATTGCCTTTAAAGTTTAATATTGGAGCATTAACTTCCAAATAATTTGGTCCTGCCTCCCTCCCTCTAACAGTGAACCAGGAAAGGAGTAAGCATTGCTAAAAATACTGGTTTGTCAATGTTTATTTCATGTTCAAACCAAGTGAAGCAAAGCTGAAGGTAATGGAGGATGCCCTGCACTGCATAATTTAGAACACGAGTACTCTAGTACAGCAGATTGTGTGTTAGTCACCACATGTAGGCTTTTTTTTTTTTAAGAATTAAACTTCCCTTAAGATGAGAATACAATAAACTTCTGAGCAACCAGAGGGGATTTGTATTTATGACTAAGCAATCTGGCTTAGTAATAGTTTTATATTTGGTACTTTGAAGAAGGGTCTTAGTTTCTGGTGTTCTACTTGCAGATTGTTTTGATGAAAGATAAGAAAAAATGTTTTGCAATTGATGACCTGGGCTATGAGCCAGAAGCTGTAGCCATTCACCCCACAGGAGGTACAGCAGCAGTGGGAGGAGCGGTAAGGTTCCAATTCCTAAAACTGTACTACTTGAACACTGGAGCAAGTAACAGAAGCATTTAATAATAGTAGATGTGTTCTGTTGAGAAATAGTAGGTGACAATTTGTAACATCAGTATTGTATCAAGTAAGTTGTGTGTATTTGGTGTTCCTGGGCTTTCATTCCCCAGGTTCTGCCACAATTGTGACCTAAAGTCTATTTCACTTCTTTTTGAATTGAATCTTTTCTTGTATTTGATGTATTAAAATTGCTAAATTGTTTTTACGCAGTGTGTTCTTGAAGTTAGCAAATTCTAGAAAATGGGTCTATTTCCACACTTGGTGGATTGTAGACAGCATAAATGACGAGTTATTTAAACTTTTTCATAACATAAGCACTGACAGATAGAATTAATGTAAAAAGTTTCAGAAACTCCTCTTTCTATTGGAAAATGATTTTTCTACCTTTTATCCTTCTTTGCTATTAATTTGCAGGATGGGAATGTCCATTTGTATTCAATCCAAGGAACCTCTTTGAAAAGTGATGATAAGACTTTGGAAGCTAAAGGTCCTGTTACTGACCTGGCATATTCTCACGATGGTGCCTTTCTTGCAGTCTGTGACGCAAACAAAGTTGTCACTGTCTTTAGCGTCGCTGATGGCTACGCGGTAAGAATTGTTGTGGTGAGAGTTGTCTTTGTTTAAAAACAAATTGACTGACAGCTCATGTCTAAATCTGTTGTGGTGAAGTACATTGTAGCTGCTGAGGCTTAACTGTAAATCATTGATGTAAATTTGTTGTTTCTGTGACTGTTTACCTGCTATTTGGGGGTAGTATTAGCATTTGCAGCAGCCTATGTGGACCCTCCAGATCGCAGTAGTTAAGAAAATGTGCAGCATAGGTTGGCTGCTGGGAAAACACTGAAACCCATCTAATAACAAATGCATAGTTAAAAAAAGGGAGGGAGCTGGTTTTCCATAGACTAGCAGGAGTTAAATTCAAGAAGTTCCTTTGAGTCTGCTGAACCACTAGTTTGTTAGTTTGGGTTTTTTAAAGGAAATAAAATTACATGCCATGTCTTTTAGAGAATTTGTGTGCATTTTTGTAAAATGGACAAGAATGTAGGCTCAGTTTGATAAACACAGTACAATAAAATTCAGTGAAGTAAATAAAGCAGACTTGGCAATAAAATTCTGCTGGCTCTGTCATGCCGTTGTAAAGACTAAGCAATGAAAGATATATGCTAGGGGAGGAAGTCTTGCTTTATCTGCCAGTCTTTTGCCCATTTTTTGGTTCTTGGATAATTTCCACTTTTCAGCCCAAGCAGTCAGTGTGTATCACCTTGTAAAGTCCTTAAGCTCTGACTAAAACAACACTGAAATAAAAACACAGGATGGCATTCTACAAAAAGCATTTCATTTTCTAAATAAAAATTGAAAGAATTTTGCCTTGAGAAACATCTGTGGGATTATTTTAGAAGCTTCTAAATTGCATACGCATGCAACAGATCAAGCTTTAATAGAAGAGTGTCTTACTGGCTTTTTACAAAACGTTTATATTTTACTGGCCTAGTAAGTGTTTAAATAAGTCTTATAAAATGAAGCCACCACTTGGTTTGCTTAGTGCATCCATCTGCACTTAAGACATACATTGTCTGGAGTTTTGCAGTAGCTTGTTCCGATGCTGCACATTGAAAGCTAATGATTTCCTGAAGTAACTTTAACTACTGGAATAACCCTTTTCTCTCTAATTTCCAAATAGGAGCATAATGTCTTTTATGGACACCATGCAAAAGTTGTTTGTATTGCGTGGTCACCAGATAATGAACACTTTGCTTCTGGAGGCATGGACATGATGGTATATGTTTGGACTGTGAGTGATCCAGAGACCAGAGTCAAGATACCAGGTATGTTTTCTTCAAAATGCTACTTTTGAAAGTTGCTAGTAGTTCTTGAAATCCAACGCTGTTCCTGTTTTCTAGACTAATGGTAAGCAGGTGCTGAATGTTCCCAAAATAATTTAGTCTATGTTAAGCTCTATCTAGTCACATTAACTGGAATTCTTCTGTTACGTTATTTTTATAGTTACTTTTAAAATCCAGTGCTAGTATTTAATGCAGCTAAAAATCATATTTGGAATGTACTGAAGTTACTTTGTCAACTGAGCCTTCCTAATTCTTTTCTGTTACTTTGCACTGTGATACAGATGCTCACAGACTACATCATGTAAGCGGCTTGGCATGGTTGGATGAACATACTCTGGTAACAACATCCCATGATGCTTCTGTTAAAGAGTGGTCTATCTCCTACAATTGAAATAAGCCCCCTCTTTGGAAGGACCTAATCAGGGACTAGAACTACTGCAGTGGAACATAGCATTTCTCTTTAAGAATCTGTATTGGCCTCTGGGTCTGCTGTCATATCCTCATATCTTTACAGGGTGTTCATATCTGTAATTAAATGTACTTTGAAAGCTTTAGCGAGTAACAGTTTGCACATGAAAAGCACTTAAATTATGTCTGGAGCTTAACCTTTGTGCTGAACATTCCAGAGGCAACAGCCGAACAAGTTGGTGTGCAAGGTTCAGGCGCGAAAGATTCAAGCGCAATCAGTTGCTCTTTTCTAACCAAGAAACATAAGACTGTACAGCATGAGAGTAATACTTCTCATTTTTTCTAATTACAGAACATTTCTGTACTAACAGTCATAGTAAGAGTATTTAGTTGTGGTCTGAAACCAATCAAGCTGTGTGCAGCTACTGTATATTGCTTTGCCTCTCTATACTGCACCAAACTGTTGCCTCAGATTTTCTCCTCCAGATAAGAAGATGGGGTACATACATAATAAACTTTTTATGTATTTCATGTCAAATCTTTGTGGTTTATTTTAAGGTGGAAGTGTGGGATTTTAATGTACTTACTGTTGTGGGTATAATGTTTACAATAATCGTTGTGGCAACTTGTTGCTTCAGAAACACAATTGTTACTTCATTAATTAAGACTGTCTTGTCATTTCAGTGTCAGAGAAAAGTCATTCTGTTGCAAAGATTAAAAATATTTTCTGTTTGAAGGAGGAGACGCATGTTATTGTTTAAAAAATGCAGTACTTCTACCACCTTTTGGAAAATACAGGAATTAAAGTGAAGTGTTGTTACGACTTGAAGTGATTTTTGAGAAGATAGTGTTTGCTCAGTAAGTTTTTATGCCTTTGCATGTGCAGAACAGTTGCATGAAAGCGTTACCTCATGCGAAGAGATCCTGATGTTGTGTTTAGTTCCCTTCTCACACTCCACAACACATTTAAGTGATTTGAAGATAGCAGTCCAACAAGGGTGGAGGAGGACACTCTGATGCAAAGTAGTAGGAAGATTTGTTACCATCTCTGGCCAAAAAGAGTTGTTGCTGTCTAGAACCTTGGAAGACTTCAAAAAATATTTTCTCTGCTAAGTCTCTACCACTACCACCCCCACCTTTCCAGTTGTCTTTGGGTTTTATTGAGCTTTCCTTTCTGTGTGGACTTGCGTGGTTTTTTTTACCAATCATATTTCTAATGACACTAATAATACAGCAAATAAAATGCTTTTGCTGCTTCTCATACTGTGGACTATTGCTCAATTGCTGAAAAAAGAATTGCCTTTCAAAAATGAAATGTTGGTGAAACAGCTTTTAAAAAGGAGAATTGTTAATGTCTTTTTTAGGAGTGGTGATCAGACGTCTCCTAGCCTGCAAACACCAACATCTACAGTGGAACAGTTGACATAGATTTATAGATCTTTTTTTCTTTTTTTCTTCTAAGAAATTGAATATTTTGCACCATGGTTTCTTTCTATTCAATGTCTCTTTATTAGCAGTTTTGTATGTGTGCTTACCAACGATGCAAGGACAAAAAAAGTTTTGGAAAAGGGTATGTTTGATATTTGGCTTAAGATCCAAATGAACAAGGTTTTCTCAGTGTCTAGCCCCTAAAACTTGTTCTGCTCTTGTGTAGGGACTGGCACAGCAGGTAACTCATCCATTGTTCCTGTGTGTCTGATCTGGAAGCGTTGCTATTGGGTCTACTCAGTGGGTTCTTGTGGTAGTTGAATCCTTGTCATTTAAGTAATTATAAGGGGGAGGGGAGGAGGAGTTAGGCAGTTATCAGAGCTTGTGCACTGTGCCTGATAGGTGATGTGTAGGATGAGCTATTTTTTGATTCCTCGAAGACCTTGTAATAGTGCTCCTGCAGAATGCCTGTTAGCTAGAAACCCTGCATTGAGATTTGTGTTTGGATGGCAGTGAGGGTGACTGCTCGTGCTTCAGCTTCCATTGGATTTGTTTATTGGCATACGGCCTGAGCTTCTAATTCCTTAAGAACTAATATGGTCTTTGTAGTTGGCTAGTAAACCCCAGCTGAAAAAACTGCAAATATATTCTGCTGTTGGACTAAATGTCATAGCACAGGTTGCTTGCTGATCCAGTGCACACACATCATAAACTGATCTAAGGAACCTGGCTGTACTGCCTGGAATCAGACCTCTACATTGCTTGTGTTTGCCCCAGACTGGAAATACCTCGTGCTAAACTCAAACCCCTAGGCCTGCCCTGGAACAGAGAAACAGGGAAAAAAGACTGGATGGTCTGTACAGATTGTAGCGATTTCAAAAGGAAATAGTGATACTTGACATGAATATGAAATCACGCTCAGAGGATGCAAATTAAAAAACAAACCAAACCCACAAAAAAGCCCACATCTTAAAATACCCCAAAGCACTTTGTGTTGCTATATTAAGAGTTGTATTTTAATGTTAGTCCAAGCCCCGTTCAAGTGTAGCTCCTCAAGCCCCCTCATTAAAGGCCTCTGTTTTAAATGTGAACATGCTTTTGAGCTCCTCCTGGCAGTTACTGGAAAGCTGGTTGCACTTCACCGTGGCTGGCAGTTTGCCTACTTTACAGTGAAAATGTAGCTTAATTGGGCAGGGGTAGATTTGGAGAACTAACGTGACTGGTAATTCCTCACAAGACTGTAGCACAGACATTCCTCTCCCCTCCCCCTTTAACTGTGATTTAATCCCGGTTGCCTGTTCCATTTCTGCCGCGCTTGTACAGCACATTGGCCTTCCAAGAAGCTGGTCTGTACCGTCAGCCAGACGTTTCCCAGCAGCTGTTGTGTGGAATATCAGCAAATCCTAAATGCAATTCTTTAATTGGCAATTGGTAGAGGGGAAAAATAAAGGGCATCACTGATCTATTTGGAGATGGAAGTTGTTTGTTTTGTTGGACACAATAGAATAATGGATAGATGTTCTGACACCTCTGCTGCTCTGCCAAATGCTTTTTGCCCTTAACAATTAGAGTTCCTCAGAATTTAAAATCTTAATTACATGAATATTTTTTTCTGAAGCAAAATACCAAAGGTGTAGAATCCTTCAACCTGGAAATTACTTTTTTTTTTTTTTTTTTTTTTGGAAGTACATTTCTAAGCAGAGAACCCAGTGTGTCACTGCAGATATGTTTTGTGGTTGTGGCACAAGAAAGGATTTGCTGATGAAAACTGTTCCCTACAGTAAATTCAGCCGTGTCTGTCTCTGTGATTAAAGTATACAGAGGAGAACAAGGTGGCTTCAGTGGCCCTGGGAGCCAAATTATGCAGCTGAGAACAAGTCACAAGTTGGCATATATACAGCAGATGCTTGTTCTAGGAGTGCAAAACTCCCCAGAGAGGCTTGGGAATGAAGCTAAGCAGTGAAAGAATCACAGAATAGCTCAAGTAGGAAGGGACCCATAACAATCATCGGACTGCAATGAATAAATGCATGTGGTTTGCATATTAAAGGCAGTCTGTTTGAAACACCAATATTTTTACTGACAGGAATGAAATCAGTTACACCAATTCATAGAGGTGTTGGTGGAAGGACACTAAAGGCATCATCTCAAGTATAAATTATGGCTACAGGCAATACTAGACCAAGTCAGCTGTGTTCTCTTTTCTCATCAAGTCTTAAGAAACTTAAAAGGATGGAGATCGTGCAGTCTCTTTGAGTAATCTGTTCCACTAAAGTTTTTCCTAATATCCATCCTGAGCCTCCAAGCTGCATTGCGTGACCACCCATTTACATTATCTGTTACTAGCAGAAGGAGGTTGAACACGGTGCTGTTGGTATTGTCCCCCTGGAATATTTTCTGTTACCTGCTGGCCACCAGTTGGATGTTAAGTTGTTGACTTCCTCCAGCCCACACACCTCAGCTTCTAAGCAAACCTGTTGTGGGAGGTGTTGTCTGAAGCCTGGATGTGCTGCATCACCTCCCTCACCTCATCTGCATTGCTGTCAGCAGTGAGATGCAGGATTTTCAAGTGGTCAAGTCTAATTTGCCTGTGACAAGTCCATGTTGGTTATTCCTGTGTCCTGCAAGTATTTAGGATTAAATTCCAAAGGGGAGTGTACCTTCATCCCTCTGGGGACTGCAGTGGAAGCAAACTAGTCCCGATTCCTTGAGTCTTTTTTTTATTCAGAGCTGAGGTCTTTGTCCAGTGATCAGAGGCCTTCCATGATAAACATGATCTGTTTCATGAATGATATTTTAACTATCTCATAATCATGTGGGCTAACCACTTCTACAGCTCTGTAATGGTCCCATCACCACCCTCTGGAATACATCCAGTTTTTAGGTAGACCCTAACATTGTTTCCTCCTGATGGTTGCTCCTCTCCAGAGCACACTGGCACATCGAGAGCTGTGGGAGCAGGCCTGTCTGTGAAAACCAGAGCCAGAAGGTGTTGAGTACCTGAGATTTCTCTGTCACTTTGTGCCAGTTTATTTCCCTCACTTAAGGGCAGGCTTCCATTTTTCCTTGAAAAATTCAAGCAAAAAAGCTGCGTGTTCTAAATATCTGCAGCACTGGTGTGATTCTCTGTTAAAACAGACAGCAGAAGAAACTATGTTTTGTTGCCTTGTTGCTTGCAATTTGCAGGAAGCACATCAGGTCTGAGGAATAAGCCTCAGTTTAAAATCATTCTGAAGTTTATTTCTGAACTATTCAGTCCTGGAGCTGTAATAACAGTTAAATCCTGATGAGAATAGCTTCCTAACTGGCTGTATCTTTATGAAGTTCTACAGATGGTGGTTCATTAGTTCTCTATGAACCAACCTGAGAGAAACTCAATATACATGACAGGCTTAGCTTTTCAATTTCCCCGCTCTGTAGGTTAGCTGGCAGCTGAGTAAACTGCCTATGGAACTGGGAGCAGTGGGGCTGTTGGCCCAGACCAGCCAGCTGGTACTGTGAGCAGTCAGCCCATGCCTGTCTCTGAGTGAGATCCGTCAGTTCTGATTTCCTGTAGAGAAAGATAAAAGTTTGAAGTACTATTTACCCCTGACACCAAAAGGGGCTTCTTCTATGACACCCAGAATTGCTTGTCATTCCCAATTGCCTGGTCTGTGTGATTGCCAGCAAGTCTATCCCACATGAACAAGGGAGTCACCTGTATTTAGCAACTCCTGAAAACATGGCTTATCAACATCGTTCAGGCTGGGTTGTCAGAGGATCTGACTACCTGAGAGTTGCTTAACATGTCAGTCAGGCCTCAGTGTTTGCCTGTTGATTTGCTTTACTCTATAAATCCTGAAGGTATTAAAATGGGAAGGGGGAATTTTCTCAGGGTAGCCAGATGTGAATATTATGGCCAAATAAATATTGACAAATATCTATGCCAGGATTCTCATGCTCTGCAGGCAGGCCAGATTTCCGGGTTGGCATATTTGGCCTTTGTTTCCTGGGCCCCGTTGCCTGTATGCAGCCTGCAACCTGTGCATGACTTACGCAGAGCGCAGGCTTGCTCCATGTGTTGCCTTTGAAGGTCCTTCATATGCCCACTGACCTGCAGGGAAGCAGCACTGGCTTGCTGTGGCTCAGCTCAGGGTCGTCAGTATTTTAGTGCAGAGACTCTAGAAGGGCCCGTTGCACCCGGGTACAACCCCACAAGGTAGGGGGTAGTGGTTCCAGGATGGGGAAACTGTGAGGAAGAAGCTGCAGCCAAGTTAAAGCATAAGGTATTTAGACACAGTCTTTATACAGATTTCTCAACAGCATCTATTTAGAGCTGGAAAACTAGCCCTTCTGCTGAATATATATTTTTTATAGTCTTCATGGACAATCCATTTTCAAGCAGTTAAAAACCAAATCTTTAATGCATGCAGCAGACTAAGCCATGCCTCAGTTTACAGCAACAGAAGCATCTGCATGATATTAAAATGCAAAATACAAATGTTAGGTTAAGGAAGGGGTTAAGAACATACCTAGTCGGATCATAAATGTACATATTTGGTACTTTTTAGACTTAGTCATTAAAAATGGAAATAGATTCATGGAATATAGTTGGAATTTCTGAGTTCAAAGGGACCCACAAGGATCACCAAAGTCCAACTCCTGGCCTTGCACAGGACGACCCCAAGTATCACCCCACGTGCCTTTAAATAATGGGTAAGTAGCAGTTACACCTTTGCAACCAGTAGTTATCACATTCTAGGACACAATTTAGTCACCGGGACTGCCCTGTGCGAAGGGGAATGGTATTTATTAGTAGTAAAAATCATCCAGGGGTAAAGAACGATTTATATCTCGGGTTGCTGGCTGTGCTGCCGGCGCTGCTGGCGGGAGAGGCGCTCGGGGCAGGTTGTCCCCAGGGCTGGGTGACATGCGGGAGGGAGGGAGGGAAGCAGGAGGGCAGCCGCGGGGACCAGCCGGGACGGTGCTCCAGCACCAGGTGGCAGAACAGCACTGCTGACGGCATCTCCCACTCCGTTTCCAGCTGTTGTCCTGCCCAGACCGATACTTTCAAGTTGTTTCTGCTTCAGGAATGATTTACCTGTTCTGCGTGGGACGGCACCATGCAGCCCGCCCAGGAAGAAGGGCAGCCCACAGCCCCGCCAGCCGCTGCTCAGGTGCTGGTGTGGTCCCCGCGAGCCACCCAGCTCTGCGCTCCTGCTGCTGTCCCCTGAGCCAGAGCCGCCAGTGAGGGAGGTCCCGCAGCACAAAGCCGTGTGTCTCACGGGGAGCAAGACTGTTTGGAAAGGGTTTTACAGCCGGTACACCGCCTCAGATCTGCGCATCACCATAATAATAAACACTGTTCTTTATTATTTACTATATAGAAAAGGGCCACTGAGAGGGCTAGAACTTAAGCAGGCAAAAAGAATCATAAAA
Source organism: Mystacornis crossleyi (assembly GCA_013400655.1). Classification (NCBI taxonomy): domain Eukaryota; kingdom Metazoa; phylum Chordata; class Aves; order Passeriformes; family Timaliidae; genus Mystacornis; species Mystacornis crossleyi. Next base: position 65,805 of record VYZQ01016277.1, on the reverse strand, counting down.
TCATGGAATAGTTTGGGTTGGAAGGGACTTTAAAAATGACCAAGTACCTACCCCCCTCACTATGAACAGGGACACCTTCTGTTAGACCACGTTGAAATAAAAGGATGAAAAGGTAGGCAGTGCCAAATATTCATTCATAAATTTTTACTGTATTTATATGCCTATGTTAAAGGACGATTTTGTAACAGTATTTCCTTACAAGAGCAAAGAAAGTGATGTCTGGTCTAACTTGAATCAAAGACAAGGTGATGAGTCCTCAATCTGCAAGGCAGGACAAAGGACCTGGTGGAAAAAGGTGTGTGCACTGGAAGTCTGGCACGTGCCAAAGTGGTCATTGTAGGAGTCGAACAGTGCTAAAAGAGTTAATTTGGTGCTTGATCAGTTAAGAAAAACTCACAGCTGAAAACAGTGGAGGTTTGTATAATGGTTTTGATACTGTAGCAAAATATGAACAAATGAGCCTTTATCAGGTGACCAGATCATCTATGACTTACCAACAAAACAAGTTAAATCAACTCCTCTTTACTGTGGTCAGCACAACTTGATTTATTAATGTCTAGGTTAACAAAGTCAGAGACAGCAGTTTATAACAAGACAGCAAAATCAATTGTACAAAGATCTAGTACTGGAGCTTTGCTGACCCTATGCTGATAACCATGAATGCACAGAAAACGTCACAGCTGGACTGTGCAAGAGTCAGTGACCAGCTGAGCCAACAAAGGACTGATATGAAAGGAAGGTCTTTCAAGGTGGTTAGATTACTGTCTTTGGCAGGGGAGCGCTGCTGCATTTTGCAGCAGCCTAGTGCAGCTGACAGGATTGGTCATGCTGCAGAGCCAGTCCTGCACTGGCAACGTGGGCAGGGTCTCAAGGGCTATGAGGGATGTGCCATCAGCAGATTGCTTGAGGGGCACAGGGATAACTCAAAAGGCAACGCCTGACATGACTTAGGCCTCCCAGAAGCATAGCTGCTCCAGGCTTCTTGGGGATGCAGCTCTTCCTAAGGATACGCACACAGCAGCCTTCCTTGATAATGTTGTCATTTCACCCTCTCACATGAGCATTTCTGACAGGGCAGTGGAGAGAGGCTGACCACCATTGATGATTTGAGTCACACCTCTCCAGCCATTATCTGCAGAGGAATCTGGATAGGTGGAATCAGTGGGCCAAGACCAATGGTAAGAAATTCAAGAAGACCAAATGCCGAGTCCTGCCCTTGGGTCACAACAACCCCAGGCAGCGCTACAGGCTGGGACAGAGTGGCTGGAAAGCTTGCAGGCGAAAAGGACCTGGGGGTGCTGTTTGACAGCCGCTGAACATGAGCCAGTGTGTGCCCAGGTGGCCAAGAAGGCCAATAGCACCTGGCTTGAATCAGGAACACTGTGGCCAGCAGGAGCAGGACAGTGATTGTCCGCCTGTACTCGGCACTCAGGAGACCATACCTTGAGTTCTGTGACCAGTTCTGGGCCCCTCCATTCAGGAAGATTGAGGTGCTGGAGCGAGTTCAGAGAAGGGCAACAAAGCCAGTGAAGGGTCTGGAGCACAAGTCTGTTGAGGAGCAGCTGAGGGGTGTTTAGCCTGAAAAAGAGAACACTCAGAGGTGACATCATCACTCTGGACCTGGTTATGGAATATCAGAAAGGAAATGAGGCCAAGGCCCACACTGGATACAAAGAAATTCGGCTGAGTTGGGTTGTCTTGTTAGGGGAGAGCACAGCAGAACATGGCACTGTGCTGGGCCATTTGGCCGCTTGAGTTCTGTGTCTGGTGTGTACAAGTCTTAGTGTCACAGCAGCTAGACAGACAGCAAGGATGAAGGTTGCCAACTGGCCCTTCCTGGCCTGTGGCACCCTGGTCCCTGGAGAACACACTGGTGGGATGGGGGGACTGTGCATGCCCTCACCAGAGCTGGGCAGGCTCAGTGGAGGCACTGGGAGAGCTGGAGGTGGGCGCATGGGCTGGGACTCCCATAGGGAGAGTAGCAGCATCTGCAGGGAGTTTGCCTGGGGGCAGTTTTCCCATGCATACAGAGAAGACTGTGTAGAGATGTCTGGATTTGTTCACAAATCTTTCTCATTCCACCTTTTCCAGAAGATGAACATTTCTTTATTTGGAAGTCCACAGTTCAAATTTGTGTCATAATCTAGAGTCAACACTCTTTCCATGAGCCAGAAATGTTCATTTTAAGGAAGAAGGCCAGGCAGTTGATTTTTTCAATTAGGCTCCTGTCACAGTAACTGATTTTGGGTACAGATTTTGTATGATCTGTTTTGTGTATCTTACCTGTCACTTCTGTTTTTCCAGAAAAAATCATTGGGAGCTTCGAGGACACCTATATCATCAACTGCTATCACCTCCTACTATATCAGCTGTTAAGAAGTTCAAGGGCTTTTTACCACTTCATCTCACCTGCAGAGAACAGTTCTTGTGGCACACCCAAATGGACAAGTGACTGAAAGAGCATTTTTTAATAGCAAGTAGGAGAAAAATTCTAGCCCAGACAGCCAGATAGCTCTTTCCTCTGAGAAGTTTTTGGACTTCATTTGATAAGGCTTCCAATGCTTACAAGTATAAAAATCTGCTACTTTTTGCGAGGCTCTAGCCTGTTCATGGCTTTTGATTAGTGTATCTTTTGAAGAGGACCTCCCTTATGACCAGTCTTCTAGATCAAAAGAAAATCAAGCCTGTTTCTAAAGCATTTCTGCTAGACCCATGTTTTATCCCTTATTCAGATCAGGTGTATGGCTGGGTGTCCATGTGGCTGCTCTCCCATCCCATGTGCTCCCTGAGGGAAGATCTCACCAGTCACCACTCACTAGCTCCAATGTGAGTGTACTGGTTCCCAGAGGGTCTTAGAGTGTCATCATCAAGTCCTGCTAAATCTTTGGCAATGCTGTTGAGACAGAAGCTGCTTAATTTAAATGTTTTAGGTAATTTCATCTCTTCCTGTTCCCTTGGAGCAGGTTCTGAATGACCTGACCGATGCGCTCTCTTTCATAAGGTAACAGATGATCAGCAGAGACTACCCCGTTTCTGCTCTGAAGTTGACAGGCTTATGAAAAGAAAGCTTGAGATAAAGTACATCATGTGCTCTTGCTGCTGGTTTTTCCCAGATCCACAGAGAGTTTAGTGGAATGCAGCATCCACCCAGCACTGTGAGCCAGATATCCCATTTATGGGCTAATCCTTCTTTTGACATCTCTTCCTTGTACCTGGTGATACGTAGAAATGTAAGACTGGCTTTGAGTGATTATTTACAGAAAGGTAAGTTGCTTTCACAGGTATTGTTGCTTTCGAGCCTCTCTATCACCTTGGCATTAAACTATGGTAAGTATAACTGCTGGGACACCTTCATTATATTTTAAATAGCAATGATGCAATACTGGGTTTTAGGAAGGAAGTGTGCCAATCACTTACTGAAATTGATTCAAGTTCTGCCAAGTATTTTTAACTTTCTGGATATTTTTAAGGAAGAGCAAAGCAAGTTTGGATAATGGAAACCTGACTGTCAAAGACAGTATCTTCTAGGAGGGGTTTTCTAAATGGTGCCAGATTCTGATAAATGTAATATATACTATTTTTGAATATTAATATATCTGTCTGGTATGGCATTGTGTTGTGAAGTTCACTTTAAATCATTAGGCTTTGCATTATTAGATTATGATGGCACAATAAAAAAATGCTATACTTTGAAGAGGGATTAATAGGTAAATCATAATTGTCCTGATTCAACTCACAGTGGTTTGATTTTGCCATAGAACCTACAATCTTAAAGAGACAGGCTGTTAAAGAGATCAAATAATTTATATTTTGGCTACTCTTATAGGTCAAAGACAATAGTTAAAATTCTTCAACCATAAAATCCTCTTCTTGGCCATGTTCTAGGCAAGCCCTCTAATAGCAACACTGCACTCACTGTTGTGTAGATTGGAACAGAATTCTTCTAAACTGGAATTCTATACCTTAAAATCTTCCTCCTGTATTTTTAGATGAGCTTGTCTATTACTGGCTAATTAATGACGTATCAAATACTTACGTGATGCTTTTTCAGGACCAGCAGTATGCTAGTGCAATGCAATATGTGTTATTGAAGGTAAGTAGAACTGGTTTGCACTATTTATTTGTCCATTTAACTCCTCCTTTTGCTCAACTGGTTTTTTTTTTGTTTGTTTGTTTATTATTAGTACTAGCCCTTTCAAAGGAGAAAGAGAGCTCAAATGACCACCAGCAACCACATCATGAGTATTTTGGGAAGACTGCCCTTTAGAGATGTGCAGACAGTGTGCCCACCTCCCATTCAGAGCACAAAAGGTCTCACTTCAAATTGTTTTGGTGGAAGAGGAGCCTACAGTCACTCAACACCGATGGATGTCTCCGCTGAGTCACATGCGCCTGCCTCACGAGCACAGCAGGACTGGTACTCTGACAGCGTGATACTGTGCCAAAATCGTGTCCTGTGTGGTATAAGTGGCTATTCATCAAGTGCAACTAATGACATACTGATGATTAAGTCAGGTTTATTTGATTATAGAAGAGGCTTTTTCCTTTGCATGCTGTAAGCGAACAATCTCCTGTTTGCTATGATCACAGATTCTGTGTTTCTTTTGCAACATACCAACACAATACACCTAAGGTAACACCTACATTACAATCATTGCTGCATGCCAGTAGATTTTACAGGAATGTTTTACTTGATGTTATGTTCCTGTTACCTTATTTAACACAGCACTTAGGACTTTTTTTTTTCCTCGTAAATTGTGTCATTTCTTTTCTTAGGCAAGAAAAGACTTTCTCTGTCATTTATTACCTGAAAAGATGGTAATGTGTCATGCCATAAAAATTGCTAAAGGAAACAATTCAGGCAACTCTTCTGTGGGCTGTAATTGGCTACCCAGTGCCCCCTGGTGAGACACCTCCCTACGCAGCATATCTCACCCGAGTTAAGGTCAGAAGGAACTATTAGATCATCAAATTTGCCTGATACATATCAAAGGCATTTAGGTTTCACCCAGGAATGTCTTGCTTGTTACATATTAAGTTTTCAGGCGATAAAACTACACCATTGTCTAGTGCTTAGGAACGGCTGAGGTCACTCCACTTGTTCAGCCTGGAGAAGACGAGACTGAGTGGAGACCTCCTTGCAGTTACAACTTTGTCGTGAGGGGAAGAGGAGGAGTAGACACTGATTTTTCCTCTGTGTTGAACAGTGACAGGATCCAAGAGAATGGCCTGAAGTTGTGTCAGGGGAGGTTTAGTTTGGATATTAGGAAAAGGTTCTTCAGCCAGAGGGTGTTTGGGCCCTGGAACAGGTCCCCAGGGAAGTGACCACAGCATCAAGCCTGACAGAGTTCAAGAAGGGTTTAGACGACACTCTCAGGCACACTGTGTGACCTTTGGGGTGATTCTGTGCAGGGTCAGGAGTTGGACTTGATGATCCTTTTGGGCCTTTCCAATTCAGAATATGTTATAATTCTACGGTTTAACAAGATTGACCTGCAGGCTTCTTGGTCCTGGTGAGAACAAGAAGTATTTCTGCTGGGGTAGAGGGAGCAATCAAAGACCCCATGGCTGCATACAGACTGCAAAATCAAATAGAACCAGCTACATACTGCGAGATCAAGCAGAGTTAAAGTGGAACAGTTTGCTCATGTCCACACCACACCATTCTTGGATTTGTACCTCTCCTGAGCCTTACACTTTCTAATGAGTTCAACAAGTTCAACTGAAATTATACAAGTGCTGTGTTGCAACCCATCAGGGGTATAGTTTGATAACATGACATGACCTGGGTGTGTTGCATGCCTTGAGAAATTGCCTGAGGGTACAAAGTCTGCTGGGATAGCATGGGAGGATTGTGTAGGGTGAAGGAGCCAAACCTGACAGAGTTTTGTCCATAACGCCTATTGTGAATGCTCCTTGTAGTCTGGTGTCTTCCAGGCTGGGCCATTATCATCTCACAGCGGGCTAGCTGGGACAGGTCAACATGTCACACACTGACAGTCGCTACAGTGCTGTTTGACCTAAAGGTTACTGTGTCTCCCTATTATTTAACAGAATTCCCATATCTTGTAACTGTGTCAAGCAGCCCTTCTGACTGATACAGGGAGAAGGTGATTCCAGCTCAGAGTACATACCAGTACAAAAATGGGACCTAGAGTCCCAGACAGGTAGAAGATCTGGCACGTTTTTTTTTCACCCAGAACTCACAAACCCATGAAGAAGTCACATGCCTTCCTGGCAGACATGTATGCAAGCTTTTTGTTGACTAAAGATGGATTTTCTTTGAACAGTAACTTTTTTGAATAACAAAAAATGTTTGGTGATAGAATAATTCTGTCTTTTCCTCTTGGCAACATTAACACTGAATGAAGGACTAGCCTACTTTTACATCACAGGAGATCCCTTGATTTTGTAACAAACAGCTAAACAAGGAAATGCTGGATGTAGAAATCCCAGGGTGTCAGAAAAACCTGATTTCAGTAGGGTTATGCTGACATAAGTACTGAAGCAACACAGTTATTAATCAAGCAAAAAAAGGTAGACAATATTTTACTTGTTTTGTTTACTGCTCTTTTCACTGTAACTTTACCATGGCCTTTAAAACTACTTGAATTTCAAAATTTAAAATTCTCTTTTAATATGTTGTCCTGGTTTGAGACAAGCTAAGGGAAGCACTCTGGAAGGAACATCTCCTCCAAGGGAGGCAGGTTTCAGCCACCCCTCCTCCACCAGGTTGGGGAAAAATTTTCCTCGGAGGAATGTGAAAGAGAAAACAAAAACTATTTATTTAACAAGTAAAGTGCACACAGGCACGGAAAAAAGAATAATGCTAAACAATAAAACCTCTTGCTGTGGAGAGAACCTGGGTGGATTTCAGAGTCCTTTGAGGGCGTGACTTTCTCCTCTCCAGAGCTGAGGTTTGGCGTGCACCCCTCCAAGCCACAGTGTGGGCCCTCCCGGTGATGTTCTGGTGTTGCTGTACAGTCCAGAAGAGAAGACGAAGAAACCAAAGTCCCAGGGCTCCGTGCTTTAGCTAACGAACGAAAAACTAGCTAAAAAAAATGAGAGAATGCCACTCTTCCCTGCTGCAGAGAGCCAAGAGCCGAGAAGCGAGCGAACCCGTTATCTGTGTTTTGAACACAGCGCCGAGGGAGTTCCACCGCCTCTCCCCCCTCTCCAGGAGCTAGCTTTAAAGGCACGGAAATCACATCCAGCATAGGGCAGACGATAGGGAATACAGGATCATAAAGTCACCCCAGGACATACGTATAATAATTTTAGAGAATCATAGAGTGGTTGACGTTGGAAGGGACCTCTGGAGATCATCCTGTCTACACCCCAGACTCAAGCATGGCCTCCTACAACCAATTGCCCAGGACCATGTCTAGATCACGTCTAGACATCATAACAGTAACACAGACATTTCCTTCTGATGTTCATGCATGAATTTTTATTAGAATTTCATCACTGGCTCTTTGGAAAGCAAAACTGTGCTTTTCATCATCCCCAAACAAGCTCTTTGAGTGTCTATGAGGAAGTCTAATAACTCCAGCAGCACTGACTTGGGAGTCTGTGTACTCCAAGATTACATGTTAAAGACCCCAAAAAGATAATTCACCCATTTGTGGACTATTATTTGCTTTCTAAAATTACGTTCATGAAAAGATTTTCAATTCCTTTGTTTGGGAAAACAATTTTGGAAATATGGACTAAGAGTGTCATGGTCTAGACTGGCGTTCCTGAATCTGTCAATTTCTTTAAAAAGCTATTCATTGACTGTGAACTGCCTTTTGGGATTCTTAGCAGTACAGCCTACCATACTGTTTAGTCTTTCTTTTCTGATAACTTTTAAAGATTACTACTTTTCCAGTGAGTCCAAATTTCCCCAAATTCTTACTTAGTTCCAGTTCAATTCATGACAGCACTCAAAGCATCTGTGAACAAATCAAAACCATGAACAAGTAGCCAGTCAACAGAATTTAATCTTTAAGTAAGTAACTGGGATGCTTCCTGAGAACATGTTATTCATTAAAAAGGGAAGGGTTCTTTCCTCTAAAAGCCTTGCTGTTGCATACAACAGCTTTCCTGGGCCTCACCTGTACTCTAGGGTTCTGCTGCAGATTTCAATCCAGTTTGCCTTGTCTTAGATTCTCAAATGTTCCTCACAATTCACCTTAAATACTGAACATGAGAACTTAAATATTAGACTCCTTTCCCAGCAGAATCAGAGCATGATCTCCCCTCTGCAGTCTGGTGACCCATCTGGACAGGACAGCTCACTGGTTCCTGATGCCCCACTCACTGCACAAGGAATCAGCCAGTCTTCCTTACAAGTCCAAGTACCTTGTAGTTTAACACAGTTTTAAACAGCTGTTTGGAGTCCTGTTGTGGCTGCTATGAACATGGCTCATGCAGCCCTTAATAAAAACAATTATCTGGATATAACAAGAAATAATACCAAAAGATGTTTCTCTAGAGCAAACCAGGTTCCTTGTCCAAGTGTGAACTTTGTTTTTCAGCTGCTTCAAAAACATAGCAGCAGAGCACAACTTTGAGGTCTTACCTGTGAACAAGCAGCAGCAGAAATCTGATGTGAGGGAAAGCTACAGCATGTTTGTGCAACCATGGCATAGCAAGGTTAAGACAAGTATTGAGGTGAAAGATGTGTTGGCAATGCCAAGCCAGGTTATAGGTTAAAACAGGTCATGATTTTGCAAGAGAGGTACTCTTTGTGTTTAGGTCACGTTAGCCTTAACCCACCCCAATTCAGTATTATGACTTTCCTCATAACAGTAATGAACTCTTAAACTGAAAACGTGAGAGTGAGAGGTACAGTTACGAAAACTTGGACTTTTCAGCAGTAAGCAAGAATTAGGACTCTTGTGCATTTTTTAGTAAATTAATGTATTATAATATTTTTCCTTATTGTCATGTTCCACCCAAGATTGTCCCTAGTAAGTTACATGACAAGATGCAAAGGTTTGGAAGAGACCACTTCAATGTTTGTGCAAATGAATTGCACACACTACAGAGCTTTTGGTTCAACAATTTATCTGTTGCGAGATACTGCTGAGGCCATATCCTAGGTATAACTAAAGGATACCTACTCCATTTTCTGTTTTCGTTTTCAAAGAAAAATCAGCTCAAAACATCACAAATGCTAAGCCTTTTGAGACAGGAGGGCAAGCACCAAGGATTTTGAAGTTTTGTTCCTAATCCTAAACAGGAAACCTCACTGGCCATGTTTTCATCATTATTTATACCATCCTGAATTTTATAGGTTCCACTTAACTGGCTTTAACAAAGAAGCAAATAAAGAAGGCTCCAAATTTGCAATTTATTGAATTCTTTTCCCACCACTTCTTAAATTGAGCTGAGAGACTGCATTTTGTTTGAAATGTAAGAAAAGATGCAGAAGTCCTTACATAACTGATGCCAGTACCAAAATGTCCATTGGTTTCAATAGGCCCAGGATTCATATGTAGTCTGATTTTCATTCATTGCTATTTCATTATTCATCACAAATTACGGTCTCACAAACCCGAGGCCCTGCTGGTTTTGATTTTGTACAAATGCAAAAGATCTGTTGACTTTCTGTCTCTCTCCAGAACTACACTTCGTAATTCTATGTAAAATAAAAATCTACTTAAAAGAGAACTCGATGTCGTGTGACTCAGCTGTAAGAGACAGCCAGGGCCACATTTACAGCCAGGTAAATTCTTTGTTGTTAGGAAACTCACAGTATATTTAACAAGTTTCACAAATACATTCAAGGTGAAAAAAGGGGTCCACCTCCAGTTGTTTTGGAACCTGTGTCTAACAAATAAAATGCTGTACTTCTCGTGCCTTGGTGTGGATCTGCCCAGAGCACTGCAGTGCCAAACGCAGACAGCTGAGCTGCCTCAAGTGCCAAAAGGAGAAAGGCCATGATGGCTCAGTTCTGTCCTAAGGTGGAGAAGCAGGCTGAAAGTAAGACACTTGTACGCTTTGTGTGACAGCAGTACCCAGGGAGACATCAGTGCCACACAACCCGGGCAACCATTTTGTTCATAATCGCTCCTGTAAAAAGAAAGTTGCGTTAGGTTTCAGGGTGGTCCTGTACAGGGCCAGGAGCTGGACTTGGTGATGTTTGTGGGTCACTTCCAAATCAGGATATTCTATGATTCTATAATACTCCACAGAAAACCTGTTCTAAAGGGTAAATTTGAAACTTAAAACAAGTCACAAGCTCTCATTTTCTAGGAAATTGTTCAAATTAATTAACAAGAGACATAAAACCAAACAGCCTCTGAGCTGCTGAATGCTGTGATAGGGGCATTTCCTTGCAGAGCTAAGTCTTAGGTCACTTCACCTGGAGAACAGCCAGGAAACCCCATCAGAGGGTATTTGATTTAATCCTTACTAATGAATCAACAGGGGTTTCAGTAGAAGACTGTATGTGGAATTATTTTATTCCCAGCTTCACTATCCATGCTTTCTGTCCAGCAACACTCACTTTTGAGGTCGTGTGATTAAATCTGGCCTGCCAATTCTGTGGAAATTTCCTACTCTGTGACTGCTCAGCCTCTTTGATGCTGTGTCTGTCACAACAGCCACTTGGTGCAGTTAGAGAGAGAATATTCCTCATCTTGACAGAGTATATGGACAGCCCTACACCAACATGCTATTATGTTGAAATTTGTCCTCTTTTAGCCTTACTTTTGCTATTTAAAGTGCAATTTTCATTTATACAAATTAGAACCTAGTGAAGCATGCAAATGTCAACTAAATGTGAACTCATGGAAATTTCTCCTTGCTGAGGAACAGTATTTGAGCAATTCAGAAAATTTGTATTTCCTGTTCATAAATAAAAAATATCTGATTTTATATTTTTTCCTAGTCTATTTATTTTAATTCTGTGTTCTTCACTTTTATCCAAAATGTTTATTGTTATAAGACAGCTTGAAGTGGACATTAACTATAATGTATACCAAATACCTGGTAAGAAAAGACTGACTCAGACCAGATTAAGACTAATCAATAAGTATATTTGCTTCCAGTGTTTTCTTGCATTTTTGAAATATTCTAATGTAAAAAAAAGAATAATAATTTAGACAGGAACTCGCTGCCTCTGCCCTTAGCTGTCACAGCCATTTTGACATCACCAGATTTCTCTTTAACAAGAGAAGAGAATGAAATGAGATCTGTTTGCTGGTAGGATTAGAATTCATAGATCAAAGCCACTCAGGATCTTGACATCATGCTATACAGCCACAAGAAGTTCAGAGTTGTATAAGGTAGAAAAAAAGGTCTTCCCCATGCATTTGTTTCCTGAAACTAATATGTAGTTTTTGTATTAAACCTTAGAAGAAGGAGTGGGTACTTTTTGTTTCCTTGAGGTTTATATTTCCTATTTGTGTCGTTTACTCTGGGTAAGAAGAAGGAAATTCAAGACATGTAAAGTGGTGGAAATGCCACAAGAAAAGCAGCAGAAATGGATGTAGACCTGAGTCACAGAATCACAGAATGGCTAAGGTTGGAAGGGACCACTAGTCTGACCTCCCTGCTCAAGAAGGGGGCATGTTGCTCAGGACTGTGTCCAGACAGTTTTTAACATCTCCAGGGAAGGAGATTCCACAGTCATTCTGGGCAGCCTGTTCCAGTTCTCAGCCGCTCTCACAGTAAAGTCCTTCCTCATTTTCAGATGTTCAGAGACATATTCTTCCTGTTCACCACAAGTCTGTTACTCTACTATTAACCCCCAAAAACCACTGTCACATTTCTCTTAAAACGTGGCTTATTTTAATTTTCTGCATTACTTAGTTTGTTTGGTAGTATTTGGCAGGAACACTGATAGTTTTTCTTAAAATTTAAAATTTCTGAAAATATGCTCATTTGGACTAAACTTTCATTGAAAACCAGGAGAAGATTACGAAGGTAACTCTCCCTGCCTTGCCTGCAGAGGACAGACCATAACACAGTCCCTGGAGTGCTCTTTAGGATATCAGAAAGCACTGAAATGGTTTCTTGTTAGTATAAGAAGGGCAGGAGATAAGAAAATACATTAATGGAGAGAATTTCATTTCGGGGAGAAATTGTGTGGCCAAGGCTTGTACAAAGCTCTAATTTCCTAACTTGGGCTTTCTTCCAAAAACACTGCAGTAAAGCATTCTTGACATTATCATTCTGACTAATAGTCTCAGCAGCTGAAACAGAGGATGAAGAATTTTGTTATTTATGCAGATAAACTTTTACATCTTGATCCTATTTGTTCAGTGTCAGGCGTGTACCTACGAGCCCTTTGCCAACTGCAGAGTCTCTGAAAGTGCATTTTCAGTGCAGATAGAGAGACTAAAACACAGTGTTCCTTTTTTTTCCCCCCTAAATAATTTATTTGGTAGTTTTTTGCTACAAATCTTCAGGAATACACTTGAACATTGAAACCTATTAAAAGCCGAACAAGTAGCAATGTGAGCAATTTCTCTCCTATATACAGTGTAGCTTCTGCCCTTGAAACTCTATAAGGAGTTAGTCTACAGCTAAGAAGCATTTAATTTTACATATATTCTTTTAAGGTGAGCTGTGAGAACTTACACCAGGTTATTTTCTTCACAGATCGTTAAATTATCACATTTCTGAATCTGCTTTTAAAAGACTGTGATCTGAGTTGATGACAGCTCTTTACCAAGAATCCTTGGGTCTGAATGCAGCAAAAAGTGATAGAAATGGCTACTCCATTCTCCAGTGCTAACTCTTGATATATCCTGTGGCCTGTTCCATTAGCTGTGAACTTATTATGCTAGGAAAGATTTCCTTCATTCCCTTGTCCAGAAGTTGGATTTGGGGAAAAAGAAGAGCAGCTCTTAGGAAGGAAATTCCTATTCTGAGCTTGAATATGGAGCCAGGCAAAGCTTCTCATGCATTACTGCTGTCTTGGTCCCTAGAGCAGTCTACTGTTGCCACCTGGTTTACTGTAGCATCTGTTTACCTTTGTACTTTCCCCTGCTCCCCGACTTCTCCTCCAGTTCCAAACCCCATAACAGCCCCATTCAGGGATGTTGCCTCAGTTATAGTGAAACAGTACTCCTACTAGAGGAAAAAAAATATTAACAATTGCATTGTGACAAACAAAGAAGCTGAATTGTCAGGAGTTGGCATAAATCAGAAAAAAAAATATTTTTCCCCTCAGAAGAGCAATAGTACATCATGAAGATATGAACAAAGAAAGTAGATGTTAGCTAAGAAAGGAGTATATTTTGCAGAGGAAGAATTTGGTGAGTGATTAAAAATAATAAAGAGGGCTTGGTTCTCAGCCAGACAAAATTTCAGTGGAGAATTAAGCTGTACTTACAGCAACCTGATAAAGGAGTGGGGCCTGGCTTTTCTGGGCTTCTAAAAAGAAATTAGATATAAAGGGTGAACAGAAAGATCATTGCATTTTGGAAAGGGAACCATTTCTAAACAATCTTTACTTTCTTGTTCCTATCCTGAGAATAAAAAAAATTAGAATATTAAAAACTCCATCTAAAGTCTGTCTCTGTTCATCTGCTTGTTTACAAGTCAGCTCTGAACCCAAGATCATCAATAAAGGCAAAGATTCAAATTTTAAAGAGGATTATGTCAGTTTGAGGGGTTACTAGTAGACCTGGGGATGGGTAATTGGCTCAAGGACTCTTGTGCCTCAGGTGGAATCTGGAGGCAGGTTTGTTATTTAGTAAAAGAAGTGCTCGCAGCCTGGGGGGCCTGAAACTTTCTGAGGGGTTGGTGGTAGTATCTTCTTAAGGAATATTCAGCTGGGAAGCTCATCCAGAATACTGAAATGCTTACCTGGAGAGCTGATATAACAGTAATCTCCTTTTATTATTTTCAATGACTTGGAGAAACATTTCACTGTTCCATTAGGCTGAAAACTATAGTTAACTTTGTTCCTAAATCCTTTTTATTTCTATCTTGAACTTTTTAGGGTCAAATGAAGTTAAAGTAACAGGCAGGAAATTGTAGGACTCAACCATAATTTGAATTCTGCAGATGAAAACTGAATTTATATTTCCCAGAATAAATTGTAACATTTATATAATGCAATATATAAAAATGCATTATATAATGTAATGTTTAAGTGAATTATATACTTTAATACTGATTAGACTTGCAACACACGATTGCAATTATATATTAAAATATATACTTTATTGTCATATATAAAATATAATGAAGTATTAAGCCACAGAAGATTATAAGTCTAGAGAATCTGACATGCTAAAATGCTGTGCCCAAATTCCACAACTTGCAGGCTATTCCACAAGGGATCTTTGACCTTAATTGATAAAAACTCAATGAGAACAAATTAGATACTTTATTAATCAGTAATTTGCAAAATCTAGAGGGGAAGTCTATTATCTGCTGTTTAATATGACCTTGATGGTAGCTGTGGCCTCCATGAAGTTCCAGTCCCAAAACACTCTCAGACAAAGTCCTGATATCTTCCACCAAAGCTGAAGGACTGTGCTTAGTTTTAATCTGGAAATAGGAGATGAAGGTCAGCTGCAATCTGTATTTGTTATCTCATGGAAAAGTACAAATGAGGAATCACTTTTTATGAAGTAGAAGCTCAAGTGTAATTTGAGTGCATGGTTGTTGATATCAAAGGGGAAAATTTCATATAAAAGAAAGTCATGACACTGCAAGCAAATGTTATGGTTTTATTGTCCATAAAATGGGGCCGAAATATTTATATAAAAGCAAAGCACTAACTCTTTAATATACATTTCAATGCATAAATTGTTGTTGTCATTTCCTAATGTTGTCATTTCCTCTTTTTCTCACCTTGAGCTCTATTACATAAATGTTTTATTGGGGAATTTATTATATTAAGTATATTTTATGTTCTGACAAAATCTATTGATCCCACAACAAGCAACAATTAGTCATACAATTAGTCATACAATTAGTCATAAGCCTTGTATCTTAACCCTATTCTAATCTAGAATATTTCATCTACTAATAGCTGTGTTTGGAAAGCAGTTACCAGAAGGACCATGGATAATATAGAAGTCCATCTTTATACAAAAGAGATGTGTGTTATTCTTGCTATGCAACTACAGCAAGCAAAACTTGACTCAACTAAAACTGTTTTGCTTGCATGGTGATTAAAATTCTGAAGTGATACATTTGATGATTAAAGGGCTGGAAAATCTGCCATGTGAGGAAAGACTGAAGGATTTACGTCTTTTCTCCCTGGAAAAGAGAAGATTCAGGGAAGAGCTTCACCACAGAATTTCAGTTTTTAAAGCATGGCTACAAAGAGACCAGAGGCTCTCCCTTCTCAAGAAGCCACATAGAGAAGAAAAGGGGCAAGGGATACCAGTTATTCCAGAGGAGGTTTCCATACAAGAAACAAATCTTTCACAGTGAGTACAATCAATCATGGGAACAACCTCCCCACGTGGTAGAGTTCCCTTTACTGGAGGTTTTCAAGGTGCAAATGAACAGGATGCTAGACAATCTCATCCGGGTTCTCTTTTCCATGAAAGGCTGTATCAGACAGTCTTCTGATGTCCCTTCCAGTCTAGGCTGTTCTGTGATTCGCAAGCATTACCTTTTTGTGAAAAAAACCCTACTTATGTTCAAGAATTTAATTTTGAATGTGTTTGAAAGTTCCTGAGCAATATGAGTAAAAGATTCATATCTACAGGTATTTTTATTTCCAAAATTGTCATTCACGAAAATGTAACAGACTAAAAAGATTAGGGATTCATAAAGCCAAAAGACACTATGAATAAAGACATATTAAGACCATTAATACAAGGTCAAGGCTGGCGGAAGACTGAGTATTTGTACTGTAGAATTGAAGCAGTATATAATTTTACAGTTAAAAACTAAAGCACAGTACATATATAAAAGATCACCCAGGAATGTAAGAGGTACGTTCAACATTACCTTCTGAGTCTGAGTGAGTATTTTACCTTGCAATCATAAGGTATAATTGAGGTGAGGGTGAGCATGGACAATCCTTATTCTTCTACATCAATGTTTCTTCTGTATGGGAAATTTCTTCCAAATCCTTGCGTTTATCTTCCAGTGAAGGGAAAAGGGAGTGGTTCCCTTGGGTCTTTGTCCCCCTGTGTATTCTGGGCATTAAAATGAGTGAATGCACCACTAACACTGTCAGCTCTAAGTTCACTTGACAAGTAGCCCAGCCAGCCCACAGCAACAGCACCTGGGTTTAGGGAACCGTGGGTGTTTCCAGCCTGATAATCACATTAATTTGTGTCTGTATTTTCCTGGATATGTCTAAGACTTATGTGTAACGTAAGAACAGTTATATTTCTAGTAAACATGTTTTCTTGTATCTTTACAATTGCTGAGCCTGGCTAACCAGCCTGAGTTCCAGAAGGAAGTGAATACCATGACAGATGTGCTTACAAAGTGCCCTAATATCCAGTGAGTCACATCTACAGATAATCAACGGAAATTATCACCTCTCAATCGTGGCTGTTAAACAAAAAAATAGGCCACTTGGCCTGTATGGATGAGAAGTGCATTTAAAGAATGAAGAAGCTCCATATGTAAGCAAGACACTGAAGTAAGTCGAAGGATGACCAAGATTTACTCATAGGTGGAAGCAGCCGGCACAGACTGAAAACACAGGTGTGTGAAGTCTAGACAATGTTTCCTAGCGTAATCTTCCACAGTTTTCCTACTTTGCCCCTATCCTTAAGGGAAAAATCAGACCTGTTATTCTGCATGCTTTGTGAGAAGACATCTCTCCCTGGAGCAGAAAACAGATCTTCATGAAATAGACACACCGCTTTCTGAGAGGAAAACAAAGGAAAAAATAGCATACATGCACAGGGAGCACCAAAGAAAATTAATGCATACTCACAAGAGGCTGAGGAAGGATGCCAAGGGTTTCTCTAGAAGCCCTGGTTTGTGCAGACACCTATACTCTGAGGCTTCAAGTGAACCTCCCAAGCTATTTTCTGACAAACCAGGAGAAATCCAACATACACAAATCAGAGGAGAAGGATTTGAAAAGAACCCAAATGGAGATTTAGAATCTCTGTTGTTTATTTTTTCACATTTTAAGAGTTCATGGTATGCTGTTACATTTCCAAGTAACACTCTTCCCCAGAGAGAGGTGTTGGGGTGGTCTTTAATGAATAGTAGACATTTTTTCTGGCTTATACTTCAAATTTGAGCAAAAGCCTATTTCTTAATCTGAGGGTCATATTTCCACCCTTGGCTTTCACTTTGCTTTTTTTTTCACATGCTGTATTTTACTTTTTTTTGAGAGAGAACTGATTTTGAGTTTGAACTTAATTTTTTTTTTTTATGTGCCCAATAGTGACACTTNGGACCTGTGACACCTCTTCTTTGTTAGATAGCACATATAAGGGTCTTGGTTTCTCTCAATAAAGTTCCTCCATCTTACCCTCATCTCGGCCTGCCTGAATTATGTTGCTATATGTCCGTCCCTGAACACTGCGGCAACACCATATGGCGAGGCACTGATGGGCCATTAACAGGAGATAGTCCAGAGTTATCAGTGAGTCATACACAAAGCATTGACAGGAACATTAATAGATGATAGCCCAGAGGGAGGAGGCAGGGAACATTGCTAAAAATGGTAATAGAATACCAGGTAACCCAGGACAGTCCTCATGAGCAGAGCGCATTGGGCAGCCAAGAGGGCCATCATCCTAGTTTCTTGCTTATCACAGAATCAGGTAGGTTGGAAAAGACCCTTAAGATCGCTGGGGTCAAGGACTGTTGGGTAATAACATATTAGAAAGGTCGGGAATTCAGTGGATAGGGCTCTTCCTAAGCATGTGTGATATGTTGGTGCCCAGCTCCATTGAAGGATGGAGATGAGGATATGAAAGCAGTATTAAATATAGTGGGACTAGACAGAGAAGACTAAAAACACAAATAGCAGGAAAGAAAAGATAATGACAAATGACTCTCCAATTGAGTAAACTAGGTAATTGCAAGAGAGTAAACCAGAAATAGGCTAGTATTAGGGTGGAAAAGGTCTTGANTTTTTTTTTCACATGCTGTATTTTACTTTTTTTTGAGAGAGAACTGATTTTGAGTTTGAACTTAATTTTTTTTTTTTATGTGCCCAATAGTGACACTTTGAGCTAGAAACGTAGGGGAGGTCAGTAAATGCTCATAGCCTTTAAACCTCCATCCAGTTAGTCTTTGTGCAGTATGGCAAGATAGTGAATATCAGAATTGCGGACTTTACAGTTTCTATGCCTCAGTTTCCTCATCTCTAAACAAGATTTGTCGATAAGGGTAAAATTATTCATGTACTCAAATTATATGTAAATCAAGCATCTAATATATGTATAATCTCTCAGCCTGAAGATTTCTTGAATTTAAAAGGTACTTGAAGGTCCACTATAGATTTGTTTCTATCAGAGGGAGAAGTCTCCCCTCAATTCTGCATTGTTATACACGAAATAAAAATATTGCTGCTGGCAAGCTGCTGGCTGAAAAGCACGGTGCTGTAAAGTAGCTGAGACACCAGGGACCTTGGCTGCTGTACAGTACGGAGTAGAATTGAGCATTTGCAAGTTCCAGAGCAGTTTGGGGATGTCAGTAGAAGGAACTCAACCTCTGAAGGCAAGAAAGCTGCCTGTGGGCAGAGAGGGAAGGAAAGGGGGGAGATGGGTAATTAAGAACCAAGTGAGAAAGATTAAAGAACCATAAGAGTCNACACAAATAGCAGGAAAGAAAAGATAATGACAAATGACTCTCCAATTGAGTAAACTAGGTAATTGCAAGAGAGTAAACCAGAAATAGGCTAGTATTAGGGTGGAAAAGGTCTTGACTTTCCTTCTGTGAGCTGCTCCAGCTTGTCATCTATGCAGTCAAAATAACTATTAATATGAAAAGAGTTAATAATCATTATCTAATTCCAACATTCAGACCAGTTCTAACCCTTTACCACAGGCTACCGTTGCAGACTGTACCAGTAACTGACTTTATCTCCAGTGCAGCCAGGCTAGAAAACGGAGCAGAAACAATGCATTACTTAAGGTCATGGAATTCATGTTGCATTTAAAATTTATCAAAGACATGTCAAGCATAGTCAAGTCTATAGGAAGTGGTAACTCTAAATCTTCAGTCCCCTTTTGCCCAAACCTAATTGAGCTGAAGTTTGTGGGGAGAGGGTTATATTTTTGTGGTTTGTCTAATAAATAGATGAACCGATACTTCTATCTTTTAGATTACTAAATGATGTGGAAAATAATTTAAGTATCAACTTGGAATATACATCCCGATCCTTTGTCTCCTACATTTTAAAGAGCTTTCCAGTTTAAACATATGATTGAATAAATTACTTCTAGAATAATTTTGTGAGTTGCCTGGAATTATCTCCTCAAACTACTGATTCGATGATGGCTATGGCAGCTAAAAGAGAGTTCTAAGATTTTCACTTCACCTTGGCAAAGTTCAAGATGAAAAGAAAATATCACCAGGAGACTACTTGTTTTAGGCAAATAATGTATGACAGAAAAAAAAAAAAACCACAACGAAGTATGATAGGCAGAATATATTTGGAAGAATTAAACCTGGGAATAGACAACAAATTAACCACTTCTTGAAAATGTGGGAAGTTCCTATGATAGTGAGCTTTGCCTATGTATTAGCCAGAAATCCAGCTGCTCAAAATCCAGTAGGGAATGGCAAATAGCCTGAAATATTCCGTGGCTGTTAATATGTTTTCCTCAATACTGGATTTGATTTCTACACTTAATCAGAAATAGTTAAGATTTGCATATGTATTATCCTCATGCTGACCACTGACTAGAGATTCGGACTGGAACTACAGGAGGCAGTTATCAGTATGAAAATGTCTTCATTGGTTTTATTAGTCTGACTGCTTTTTTGGTCTTTATATACAGGAAAAGACCTGGAATAAAATGAAGTATGCCAATTAGACTGCACTTTTGGTAGTATAATTTATTTCCTTAAGGGAATTTGTATAATTTCTGTTGTCAAAGGCTAGGTCTATTAAAATTGTTGTGTCATAAAATCATGAAATAATTTAGGTTGGAAGGGACCTCTGGGCTTCACCTAGGCCAGATTTCTGGAGTGGAGTATGGAACCAACTTCAATGCTAAAATAGGTTTCTCAGGAGTTTCGTTGCGTACCTCTTTAAATAAACCATTGTGAACATTATCTTTTCATATACACAACCAGAATTTCCCTTTCTGCTTCAGAGAAGAGTTTGTTCATGTTCTTTCTTGCCTCCCCCTACCTCATGAAGTGGAAGACAGTACTTAAATTCACTCCTGAACCTCCACTTCTCCAGACTGAACTCTCTCAGACTCTGCCTCTGTGTTGGATGTTCCAATACCCCGAGCAGCTTCTGAGCTTCCAGCCATCTGCACATCTCTCTCTCATCCCAGGGGACCCAGAGCTTGACCCAGGGTATTGAAGAGACAGCACCACAAATGCCAAATCATCCATTATCACATCCCTTTAAGTTACTGCCGAGGCTGCCATTAGTCTTTCTTCTGTAATCACTTTTTAAGACCAACACTCATACATTTAGAAATCTCTTTGAATACCAAAGAATTAAACTATCAAATTATTGAAAAGATCTCAGATATAAAATCCTTCTTGGGAATCTAATTTGGGAATTTCTCTAGATCGGATGAGTTTAAAGATCTGTATTTATATCTCAGACTACCTAAATTCCTAGCCTAGACTAATGCTGAAATATAAGAGATATTATGAAAGAAATCAGGATTAATTTATCATGTTTCTAAAGAAATCACAAGCCATTTCTCATATGGCTTTTCTTGCCTAATTTTGCTTTGTTTGGAATCAGAGAACTTTTGAATAAAAGGCAAAATCTTACGTTGTTTTTTCTTTAAATTGAATATAATTAATATGATATTTTAAATTTTTTTTTCCAGAAGCAATATTCATATGGAAATGCTCAACGAAATTGTTCCATTTTCCCCAGCAGCCACAAAAGTGTGAATGTTTCCCTTAGAGTGGAGTTGAGTTCTTCCCCTTCCAGGAACAACTGAGCAGAGGAATGCAGTTGAACAGCTTTACTTAATTAGTGTATCTGAATTAAGGATGGACTAACACTCTTAGAACAAACAGTATAAAAGAGGGTTGGCAATGACGAAGAGGAAAAACTGAAGACTTGTTGAAAGAATGAGTAAAAGAATAAATTTCAGCCTGAATTAAGACCTTAGTAAGTAGAATAACATATATAAAAAACCTCTTGCTTTTTACCCGTATGTTTGTGTATTTTACAACTGGGATGTTGAACTGGGGCAGTCTGAGCTAGTTAAGAGAAGAGTGTGTGTATGTGTGTGCTGGAGGGATGTGGGTGATTTGTGCCCTCTTCATTTTGTGCCCTCTTCACCTGTATATAAATGCAGAAGACATATATAGATATAGATAAATATATGTTGCATTGTGATCTGTTTAACGCTTGTATGACCAGACTCCTTATGAGCTGACTAATATTGCCTTCTTATAACCATTTAGATATCTTCATATACATATTTTTCTCTTATATTTTAATTTTACTGGATTAATTTATTGGATCTGAGTATTTTTTTAACATGTACTGTAATTATCTTGGCACACATCAGATTCCAGGTCTTTCTTCCATTTGTACGTCCATCTTCACATCCATTAATCCATTATGCTGTTCAAATAACTCGAGATATATCTTCTAGGTCAAAAAAAGAAACATTTCTAAATGATGGTAAACTTATTTTTTATTTTTAATTCTATTTTATTTATAGCATACTTTAAAACTATGAAAAGTTTATGTTCCTTGACCTGCCTAAAGCACTCACACAGCTTCCAGAAAGAAGTTTTCCTCTGGATATCTTTCTAATTACTATGACTGCTGAATAACTGATAGTATGGTTGTTTGAATTAGCCATAAGAACCCCAGAATTGCCATCATTTGAGACGGATAATTAACCACAATTTATTCTTGAATAAAACTTAGCACTTGCCATAAAATCCCAGAGGCATATTTGTATTTCACAAATTCTTAGTTGATCACATGATGCACAATGGAGTATATTTATTAGCACAGTCTAGTCTAGTACTGCTACCTCTCATATTAGCATGTATTTAGTAGGATCAGAGAGGACTGATAGAAAGGAATTTCTCATGCAAGACTAAACTCTGGTTTAGGGGTAGATCTGCTTCCTAAACAACAAACAATGCAAATACTAATAGGAGCAGAAATATCTGTTAAACAGATTTTGCGTTATGAAATAACGGATGTAGCTTGTGCTTTTCATATTTTCAAGTGTGTGCACACAGTTAATATGGTTCTTGAAATAGAAACTAAGTTAATTTTAAAGGCCAAGTCTTCAATTGTTCAAAACATAAACATTATACACTGACAACAAGTTGGGGCTTTTACTTATCTTCTAGGGTTTCTAGTTATTTTCTTCTTCTTGGTCTGTGCTCTGGGATTAAGTATGGCTTGTTCTGGCTCGGCATAAGGTTCAGATATATAGAGAAAGAGATTCCCTATGGAAAATAGCAACATGTGGCTGGACTGCAAATATACGTGAGTGAATATTGAAGTCCATGAAATTTCTTCATTTCATCAAAGTTTTGTTCTCTGCAATAAATTCTTGTGCATTTCCACAGAGAAGTCATTCTGGTACAGGAGTCATCAAGTGCATCAGTGTGCTGTCTCTGCAGATCAGAGATTAATCACTGGGTTGAATACCGGATATTTTTTTCAGCTGTGGCTTGTGTCCTTCCAGGATATATCTAAATTCAGTTTAACTCGACCAATGTGGTTTTAGCAGCCCTTGACCCTTACCCTGCTAGCTCAACATCTTCACCACATTGTCTTGTCAATAGGAAAACTCCTTAAGATTTATTTTGTGCAGACTGTCCACAGCCATTTTTTTTCCAATCTGCGCTACTTCTGCAGTGGCTGAGGAGCACAGTGGTGAGACTCCTGCACCCGCACAGTGAGCTGCTACAACCCCCCAGCCCAGTGTGACGGGTGAGGTCTCAGGTCTGGTTCTGTCCTGTGCCCTGCCCCACGTGCAGCTCTGTGGACACTGGGCTGCTGTGGCCTGCTGTGCCTAACACCGGCTTTTGTCTCTGAGCCAACTTGGAGACTCTCCACTCTAATGTCCTGTAAATCCGGCTCCAGGCTGGAATGATGATCACTTGGTGGCTGCAGATTAACAAGATTATATGGGGGTTTATTAGGTATATTAGGTTAAATTCAACACAGGACTTGGATGGAATTGGAAGATTCAAAGCTGGCTTTATAAAGTCAAGCCAAACTTTATTTTAAACTCAGTTGTGTGAACTGAATAGCCCTAAACACAGTAGACAACTGTAGTTGTTTGCTGTTTCTGCAGTGGCCATAGTGCTCGGTTTGGGCTAAGGTGATAGAAATAGACTCAACTAGGAATGTGCTCTGAGCACACAGAAAAGCTCTCTGACCAGGTGCATTTACTGCATGCCTCAATGCAGCAGCTAGGACCAGACCTGACAAAGAGAGGCAGCCATGGGCATGAGCTGGAGGAGCAGCTTCAGTGACCTCTTCACTCCAGTGACTTTCAAAGGCTTGCTGACCCCAAGACACAGGCTGTCAGCTGCTCTTGAGTGGCTGAAGGGATTAGGACTGTATCACTCTGCAAAAATCGCACCAAAAGCGGTCTTTCTTTAACCCTCTGTAGTGAGGGTGACTCCAAGGCTCTGAACCTGGCTCTGTACTGAAGTGCCATGAACATTTATGTCACAGCCTCAAGCTTTCCCTTGCCTACACTTTTTTCCCTAGCAAACCTCATCTTCATTGCTGCACTCTCAGTACCATTTTTTCAGGACAGGTTGTGCCAGTGCCTTTCCAAGTCTCCGCCAGTCTGAGCCTGAGCCATAGAAACTAAAGGAATGGGACTGAATCTCCTTATGCTGAGTAAGAGACTGAAACAAAGTTTCCTACTTCCTAATGCTGTTACAGGTGATTATAGTTGCATTGCGAGAAATGTTAACACCCTAATTCTTTAGGGGAAAAACAAATAAGCAGTGGGTGTTAGTCTGTTCCCACGAAGAATGGCTGCTGGTATTGTCCTCACAGCAGGTTTCTGAGCTGTAAATCTCTGAACCTATAAGTATGTCGTGGTTACAAGAGACAAACTCAGCAGCACACTCTGTGACTCACTATCCATGGTATATGTTTTTCTTTAAGCATTTGCATAGTCCTGAGATGAAAACTCCTCAGCAAAATCCTTATGGCTCAACCACAGTCTTGAAAACTACCACAACTGTTCAGTACTTTCTGAAATACCTCACTGATGTTTTAGAATGATCCCATACTGTGGTGATCAGAAAGTTCCAGCAGAATAAGATGCAAGTGTACTGCATGACTGACTAACCAGTACTTGCCCTTTCTTCTTTTGTTTGTTTTTCTCATATTATTTTCTTCACCCCAAGTGCAGTGAACTTCCTATGAAGAAGCTCTTTATCTACTGGATAGTGAAGCAGAATGCCAAACCTGGAGTTTGTAGTCACTACTGTGTAAATATTTAATATCAATGATAGTGGTTCTTTGGGAAAAAAGGGTGTATCACCCATAAGTGTTACTGGCATTGCTCTTACAGTCTCCTGGATCCAAGCCAGGAGGTCTGGCAGATGCTAGAGGAAGCACACTTAGACCCTTAAGTGAGGCACTAATGTAAATACAACAGCATGTCCTCTGTCGGTGTTTATTCAAGCACTGTGTGTTCACTTTGACTGGATGGTGCTAAATCTGAGAAGTTGCTGTGATAATTGTGAACCCAAGGCTGAATTCCAGTAAAGCTGATGTGGAGAAAGATACTGGTTTGAAAAGAGTTCTGAAAAAAACAACTAAATTCTGGAGTCAGCATCCAATTTTCTTTATCAACATCCATGTGACCAAAGTTTAAAAATGCAGGATTTCTTAGACATGTCAATTCTTTAAATATTCAGCTCATGTATTCTTCAGAATGCTCTGTAAACCAAGATCGAATGAAAAACAGCAAGTACAGAACTGGGTATTTCAATGAATAATAATTCTGTTTTTCTTAGCCTAAAGGCCTTCTTAAGACAGGTGTATTGTCTTTTAAAGACTTTTGTTACAGTAAAACAGACTGTCTGACATAAAAACAAATGAAATTAACCAAAGAAATGCTTGTTTTGTTTGAGGACTTACCTCACTGATCTTTCTTCTTTCAACTTTATTCTAGTACAATTAAAGGCTTCATATTCAGGCAACAGATTAGTTTATCTGCTGTGTATTCCTTCCCCCATCAGCTGATTTTGTTGCTTATGTACTATTCAGCTTCTTCCCTGCTGAGGAACAGAAGGCTAAGTACTTATCACCCCAACGCAGGGAGCAAATGTGCAGGGCATAGGAAGAGCTTTCTTGGGGAACAGAGAGGTGTGTCTTACGATGCATTTGGTTACTGTACACAGGAGGGACAGAGTGAGCCCTGAGCAGTCTCTACCCCATTGGGAGGGCAGTCACGCCTCCCATCAGCCACGCACTGACTGAAATTCGACTTGCGGACAGAGGGGTTGGCTGTTTTCACTAATACTGTCCAGAGCCCTTTCTGCTCACTGGGAGGGAAGGAAGAGGTTCTTCACTTTCTCATCCTTCCTCTTGAGTGCCAGCACAGCAGAGGATGCCCAGCAACCCCCCATCTCTTTACTGATTCACAGAAGGTTTGTTTTTATGGGAAATCTTCTGATTGAGAGGAGTCTGTGTGTGTAATGTCGCATCTTTTATCTTCTGGAGCAACTGTTTCTATGTAACTATGGCATTCCTTGGAGGCAAAAAAATTCTTTAGTGCTTTCTTTAATTGATGTAAGTATAGATTAATCATATGCTAACTTGGCAAGTGGCTTTATTAAAAATCATTTCTGTCTTCAAGCACAGTAAAAAGCTCATTATAAAAAGGAAACAAAAATTCATGGGGAGTTTCAGCTCCTTGGCACAAAGTCTGCGTTGTAAACTAGGGGTCTGGCATACGTATTCTATCAATACAAGGGAAAGATCTTGCAACAATAAGATCTAAATAAAACGTATTGTGGTTTCTTAGAGTGTGTAGTAATTTATGTGGAAACTCAGATATATGGGGACTCTTGTATCCTTGTTTGTGTTTAAGAGGGATGATCAAATATTGATGTTAATTGGAATTTTTTCACTTGATCTTATCGGATCTACTCTGAGTCTAAATACATTTTGAAAACTATGAAGGATATTTTCTTTGCACCATATCCTTCTTAACAAAATAAATTAAGACCCTCCTTACTCAGCCAAGGGTCCTAATTTTGTTTTACATATGTTAGTTATGATGAGGCAATTCAGGGGGCAAAGATTTATGCTGATCTCATGAAAACACTGGGTAGTAGTGTAGGCTTAAGTTGAGGTTGTGATCTTGTATCTTTTTTTATCCATTATCTTTTTGAGTCCAAAGGTAGAAGAAAGCCATTCACAGAAAGCACCCTTTGCTTCGCCACATAGTGTGAAAGGTAAGCAAAAATCACAGACTGTCTGTCAGGTCAGACAAGCTAGTCTGTCAAGCACATCAGAAGAACAAACACATATCTTTTTAATAACCTTCAGTGTTAACTTATTTGGAATAAATTTTCACTTCAAGATTTTTGAGAGGAACAATATCCAACACCTGTAAAATAATTTCCTCCTGCAAGCACTTTTTGGATCATCCATCCTCAGAGGTAGGAGACAATAACTGGCAATACCATAGACTTTCTTAACTGCTTGCTTTGAATTTTGTTTCTGAATTTCTGTTCTAATGGTTCCAATGTTCTATGGTCTAATTGGATGTCCCCAGACTTTTGGAGTGCTACCTTACGGCTAAATCACTAAAATACATTACTTAGAAGAGCTAAAAATTCCACTTCCACTAAATCATAGAGTTCAAAACTCTAAGGCTGAAAAAATGGAAATTAGGAAGGTCAAGAACCTTGTTTGACAGTGAGTACTTCCCTCTCGTACTGGTAGGCTGTCCTAGTGAATGTATTTAATGCTAATTATAAAAGAATGAATCAAAATGTATACAAAATGTGTACAAAATCCAAATCCTTTAGTCTAAAATACTTGTCATAGTTGGTCTGACTCGCTCAGTCTCACTGTCAGGGAACTGGAGAGCCGACTGGTTCCAGGGTCTGCATGCATCTGCTTGCTCCTGAAGCAACCTGGTACTGCCCAGGCTCCCAGTCCAGACTGGATTGATTCTCTCCCTATATGACCCTCCCTTTTCTCACTAACCTCACATTTCTCATTCTTCCCTTCCTTTACTCTTGACAAGAGGAAGGGTTTTGTTCCTCTGCTTGAAGGTGAGATTTGCTCTGTGTTTCTCAGTCACAGTGCAGAGAGGGTAGGGGTAAAAGAGGAGGAAGCAGATGGCTGCATGCAGAAAACAAAAAATGGGAAAAAATCTGCTTCTCAGTTCTCATAATCTGGGGTATGTGTGGTGGTGGTGGTGTAGTAGGTTTGGTTTTGTTCTGTTTTGTTTTTCAGAACAAAGCTTTCTAAATAGCACTATGCTGAAACATGGAGCAGCCCTCCCTGTGCATTTCCACATCCTAAACACCTGGTTATCTCTCTGTACTTCAGGGATGAATGTTTCCCAGTGACCATCATGTTATAGTAACAAAAAGTCAAATTATAGTTTCTATAACTTCTATATGTGTATAGGTACAGTAAATCACTGAAGATTAATCTTCAGTCCTTCTTCATATTAAAAAAGTGGCTGATAAGAAATAGAAATGAGCTTCATATTTCTGCTGCCAGGCTATAATCCAACCTGCTTATAGACAGTTAATCTCTATTTCTGGATTTCCAGTCAGACAAAACCAGTCCGTGAATGAGAAAGAAGAAAATGGATAAGTAATGGAACAAGGGGTTTTCCTTCTTTTTCCCACTGCCCTGAAACAGAGAAATCCTACCAAGAGATATGGCTCTCTCATGGCTTTGTCTTAGCAGACGGAAGTTGTTCCTCATTCCTAAACTGTGTGTTATAGTGGAGGGGACAACAAGGCTTTTGGCTCTTATTAGACTTTTACTAGGAAGAAATTTTATGAACAAACATCATGGACAATGGGTAGAAGGAAAATTATTAAAGATTTGTTTAGAAAAGGAGTTGTCAACTTTCTCTAATTGCGAAAGGATTTTGAGGTGTGCTACAAAGTTTGAAGAAGATGTTTATCATTGTTCCATTACTTTATTAGTGCTTCTTAGTTTACAAATTGGCAAGGAGTTTTTGTGGTCATACAACGATACATTTTAATTTAAGTTTAAAAGGAAGAACAAATACATAATATTGGAAGCTAACTGGATTTCCAGCTGAAAAAAAACCCTTTGCATTCTGCAATAGAAAGCTATTCCAGTACAAATCTTTTTGACTGCAATCTGTTTTTTAAAGGGACTTAAAAAAAAAACAAAAACTATTTGAGCTCTTGAGCAAGCGAAGCAGATTGAATGAGATCACAGCACAGATTCAGGAAAATTTGAAGGGAGTGATATCAACTCCTGGTCTTGGACAAAGGGTTTGGAGTCATTTTACATTGCTACAGAAATCGAGTCATTTAATTTCATGCAAAACCACCTAACAGTAACCTTGAAGTGGAGAAATTGTAGTTAAAAAAAAGTATTTTGTCTGCCAATCTGTCAGTATTTCGAGGCAATACCTGCAAACATGAAAGAACATGTTGTAGAGAAGAGGGCAACTTGAAAGAAAATTACAACTGGATTCCTCCCTCCTTGAATTTTTGGAAAAAATTAAGCCGCATGAGACCAAAAGCTGTGAGATCTTCTTCTCAGTCTCCTTGCAGCTGTCATGTTATCCCTTTCATAGCTTTCATATCTACAAGATCCCTCACTTTGAAGTCCAAGTATTTCCTTGGGAATTTGGGTATAACAATTTGTATCAGTAGTTCAGATCACTTCAGCTTAGAAACAACAGTGAATTAGGATAGCTTTGGACGGTCAGTGTCCAAACGCAGTTGGAGTCTTCTCCATGTTTACTTTCATGTACAGTTTACCACAACAGAAGTGTAGATCCAAGGAGTAAGATCCAAGAAGTAACATCACATGTAACCTGCTGTCTCTGAAATCTGTGGTCAGTCAGAGACTGACTAAACACAAACAAGTCTTGATTTGGCCAGAGAGGGCCATGGCTTCCATGTAGTGTAACTACGTGTACTAGGTAACTATGAGTCAGAGCAAAGACGTGCATGTAAATGTGGTGCAATCTAACCTCCGATTTGAGAGATTATCTTGTCCTTGGTATATCCTATCCCACAAAGGATACTAGATCTTAATCAGCTGATGTAGGTCAGGACAGAGGTCACTTAATGAGGTCTGAATGCTGTAGGCCCTGGTATGGCACTCAGTCTTTGGCTGTTGTATCTGTTGTGTATTTTGTGGTGAAGAATGAGCATAAGGTAATGTCCCCATAAAGAGATGAGGAACAGCATAGTATGTATGAATTCCAAGGAATTAAATTACTTACACACGGAGAAAGGAGTTGAAGAGTTAAACCTGGGGTTTCAAACAAAATTGAAGCTGGGATAATTGCAGACAGCAGGATATTCTGGCAATGTTTTGCACCTGGAGGGATACAAATATTAGTCAAAATAATCAAGAGACGAATAAAGCCATGAGGATGGGGGGCCATGAGACAGAACTGAGCCTCAAATGCCACATCATGGTCTTGCAGAAATAGGAAGAAAGGCAAGATGGGGACAGCAGCTTAAGGAGTTTCATGAATGAATTTCATGCTTTAACTAAATCATTTGAGGGGAAATTATGGTCACAGAAGAACAGGGGAATGAATGGAGAAGATCACAAACATTTTCCAAACTTCCGTTTCAAGAGAACAGCAAAATCTCTTATATTTGCAGAACATAACATTTACCCTACTTTGCTGCCTTGAGGACTGTTGAGAGCATATCAAACTAGAGCTGACATCAGCATTTAACCATATCAAGCAGTTAGATATATTCAGGATATTCCATGAAAATAGCATATATGTTTGTAGTGTACGCCCTTAAGTGTCCACCCAGTGCAGCTTTGATGGCAGGTACTGTTGAGAGAAAAGTTGCTATGGTATGTCATCTCTCCTTCCTTTGAGACAGTAAGAATTCATACAGGAGTAAGAGAGGCTACATTAAATGTTTGCCTATCTTATTCTGGCACACCAGCTGTTTCTTACAGGCTGGATAGAAGCTGTAAGCCTCTTTTGCAACAGAGATTACACAAGTCAGTTTTTTACTGTTCCTGCTTCCCTGGGTTATGCCTTTGCAGTCTAATGAAACAATCAGGCAAGTTTCCAGCTGTTAATTAACTGCATGTGAATTGATTTTTTCCCTTTTAGGGAAGAAGGGGAAATATCAAACAGAGTTTGTACTAACTAGGAAAACACCATCATGAGTTTCAGTTTACTCATGGTGTTTTCATCTTCCATGGTGATTCTTCTCTCAACATCTGTTAAAATCTTGAGTACAAAGTTGGAAAAACAGTGCGGTGGCATTATTACCATGTTTGCTTGCAGATTATCAGTTTGCTCTCATACAGCTGATGAAACAGTAATGGTTCTATTTAAATGTCGCACCATTCGTTGATAATCAGTCATTAAACCACAGGGTGGATATATGCTCTACCTATTTCTGCAGAACACCATATTACAACTACTAAACTGTTTAGTCTGAAGCTTAAATGCCACACAGAAGATTCTTTAAGGGACAGGATTAATCATGTTGTCTTCATCTTGCTAATTGATAAACGACATAATATGGAACATTAATAAACTGTTTTAGAATTAACCATCTATGGAGCAGACCCCATTGTTGCATTTCAGACTGGAGAGTTTTATGTTCACAATTTAGCTGTCAGGAGGGTGGGGAGAAGAAGAAGAGAAAATGTGCATAAGACCAGAGGAGGATTTTACTATATCTAATGCTAAAACTTCTCAGTTCCTCTATTTTCTAAAATAAATGAGAGGTTAACCAGTTTGCCTACTTTCCTTGTGCCCCTCCATAGAGAGATTT
The DNA here is from genome assembly GCA_013400655.1 of Mystacornis crossleyi. Taxonomy (NCBI): domain Eukaryota; kingdom Metazoa; phylum Chordata; class Aves; order Passeriformes; family Timaliidae; genus Mystacornis; species Mystacornis crossleyi. The sequence goes on along the minus strand of VYZQ01016277.1, from coordinate 34,758 downwards.
GTGAGTAATGGTGTTGCAGCAGATTATGGGGCTCCAGAGCACACTCAATATTTATGATGTGCACAAACCTCTGCTGCGCAATGTCAGTGAAGAAAAACCACTCTCAGATCCTGATGTGCATTCTCTCCTCTTGGAGAGGGGTTGGGCAGGGGGGAAAAGGGAGCAGGCATGCCAGACACTGGTGATATGTAACACCCTGACAGGTTGTACTTCTCAGCCACAAAGACCAGGCAAGTACAAGAATATCTATATTTTTGCTTAACTACAATATTTCTTTTTCCAGGACTTTAGNCATTGAGGACTCTACCAGCAATAGGCTGCCTCTGTAGGCTGCAGTGCTCCATTTTGTTAATAATTCCCCTTTGCTGGCTCTGATGCCCTGCTTTTCCCTGTCCTGCAGCATCTGGCTCCAGCTCAGGTTTCCCTCTGCCCTGAGTGATCTCTTGCACCAGTTCCTGGCACTACTGCAGCAGCTCAGGAAAAAAAAAATGAAGAATTTTACCAAAACAGATATTTCCTGTCCAGAGCAATTCCTTTTTAAAATAAACACACCACAACACTCCTGAGAGAGGAGAAACCTAAGGCTGAGGTTGCCTGTTACAGCATTAGATGAATGGAGACTCTTTGGGCACATTGGGGAGATTGCCACTCAACCACAGTGGTGTTTTTGCTTGCATTTTAGTAAACCAGGATGTGTTCTGGCTCATAAGGCAGAGTAGCTTTGGAGCACGTGAACTTGTGGATGTCTTGTAAAGTTTAGGAAAATGAGAACTATTTTCGTGACTAATATAGATACAGTCTGTGAGGTGTAGTTGCTTAAGGTAACACGACAGGAGTGTGCCCAGGGAACCAAGCCTATAGTGTAGGAACGTGCACGTAAAGCAGCACAACTTCACTTAGGAAGGGTATGGCTGATAAATCTTAGAACAAAAGAGTTAGGGAAATTCAAGATGAGTAATCAGAAAAGAAGTTAAAATTGACAAGCTAATGTATGGACCCTGTCAAACTCATCACCACTGGAAGCTGGAACAAAAAACATAAATAAATTGGAGAAGTGACACAGGAGAATGGAAAGTGGATCCAAATACATACTCTAAGTTAGGGAATTGTGAAGAAACCTTTTGCTAGAATCTGGACAAGTAAACTTCCTTTGTTTCTCGTTGCTTGACTAGCCGGTACTAGCCATCATAAGATGTGACTGTTGGGCTGGACCCAAGTGAGTGCTGCCAAGTTTTATGGAAGTGAGACTGTTTGTGTAATTGTCTACACCTTGCAAAGATTCTGCAAGGAAAGGACAACTTGAGGAAAAGGATATATCTTTTTTCTAAGTTAGCGTACTTAGTCCAACATCCATAATTTCTGTCCTTCTCTGCATCTGCTGTGAGAGTAAAGGTCCATTACAGAAACTACTGCTGGTCACAGTCTGAAACAGTATCAGGGTAAGGACTCCTTTATCAAGATTCATTTTAATGTTTTTCTTGTTTTGTCTGTCTCAGATAACTCAACTGTCAGCTTTCTAAGGCTATTCTCAACAGTTTCAGGATCTTTCAAAAAATAGCTACATGTGAGCCCATTACTGTGTATTTATCAAGGGTTTTTCTACATTAATATGCATGTATAAGCAATTCATTTTGTCTGTCACCTAATGTACAAAGGGACTTTCTACAGCTCTTTGCAATCAGCTTTATATTTGAGTGTCCCTAGTACACTGTAATGCGAACTTTCTTCTCACATTTCCCCTCCTTTTCAAAATAACTCAGTGATATGTTGAGCAATACAGTTCTCAGGTAGCCATATTATTATGCATTGCTCTTTCATTTAATGGAATTAATTTGACACAGAAGTAACTCAATTCAGCAGTATGACCAAGATCCTGTTTAGCATGGTGGTTTAGCACTTGCATAACTTGTTTGTGTGATTAGGTAGCATTTACTTGCATCCTGTACTGATCTGGAACAGTGAATTACTTTTCAAGTAACAAAGCCACACGAAGTAATTAAACCACTGATTTTCATTACACTCATAAATGGGAGGTAAGGGGATCTATAACCAAAACTCTGCGTCCACCTACCAGTTATTTCTATAGTGTCTTGTGGAAAAAGATGATGACTGAATATTTTTCTCAATGGCTTAATGTGTGCTACCTATAGATTCCTATTTCTGTTCTCAGGTTAATGTTTTATTAATTGGCAGTATAAGTCTTAACATGAAAGTCATGCCCCTTGAACCAACAGCAAAGTGGAATGCAATAACACAGTGTAGTTACAGGACTATTTTGCCATACATGGTATGAGTCATGCACTTGGACATAATTCAGCCACTATCACACTCTGTTCGTGTAACTGGCAATAAAACTAGGAACAGTCTCACTGTTAGTGACTCGCCTCATGTCAGTGTTCTTGCTTTCACATACTAGTTTACACCATGAAATTACAGTAGCTTGTTCAATTTTCAAACCTTTAATAGCAAGAGTGGGCAGAGGTCAACTCTGACTGATCTTTGAAGACAGTACTTAAGAATGAAGATACCAAAAGGTTGCTACAATGGGAAACGCTTGAGTACAAGGGAAGCAGAAAAGCTGGAATGCAGTAGCTGTCAGTAGCAACCCAAACAGATGATATAGGGCTACGTAAGATGTTATACAAATTTATAACTTGGGGGTTTCACGCTGCCTAAGAAGCTGTGCATGCATCTGTCTGGACACTTGTGCAGTTCCAGAGTAGGCTATCATAGGATCATAGAGTCATTTCAGTTGGAAAAGACCTAAGAGTCATAAGGTCCCCCCTAAGCCTCCTTTTCTCCAGGATAAACAATCCTTGTTCTCTCAGCCGCTCCTCATAAGAGGAGCTCCCGCCTCTTATTCAGCTCCACCTCCTCC